>PVIR01017734.1:0-34393 GCA_004026965.1 Petromus typicus | reverse complement strand
TCCTTGAGAGTGCACATAAGTCAGCCCTCTGAATCTAGAAGAGGGACCTCCCTGAAACCAGACCACTCCGGTATCCTGTCTCACTTCCGGCCTCAAGCCTATGAAAAATGAATGTGTGTTGTGTAGACCAATCAGTGTGTGGAAATTTGTTTAGTGCGCCAAACTAAGGCACACCCTTTGACAATGCATATTTTATGTTCCTTTATTATACTGAAGTTCTATTCATCAATAATGACACCACGCACAATTTTAAAAATTAATAAAATGTGAGTCTAAGGGATTCCGTGTTCAATCCCTAGCACCAAAAAAGATAATAACAATAATCAGGGACAACCATTTTCTGGTGCCCTTTCTATTTCTCTCTGACAGAAGCTGTCTCTCAAAATTTTCCTACTCTTAACCTCCACTGTTCCTAGGATTCCTTCTTTAGTTTTAGAGGATACAAACTCATGCTTAGGGTATCTAGCGGGTTTGGAGTTATATCTATTCCCCCTATATCATTTTGGAGGTCTTCCCCTTTCCTCAAGATTGTTTCTTTTGTTTCTTAGGTTCTAACTTTGGTCTTTTTGCTTCACAGATTGTAACTTTTTCTTTCACAAATTCTGGTTCTTGTTTTATAGCTTCTTTTTGTCTCATAGGCTTTGGCCATTTGTTTCTTGGTTCTGGTTTTATTTCATAATTTCTAACCTTTTTTTTCGACTTTTGCTTCAAAAATCATCTTAATTGGGTAGAGAGGAAGTTCCAGGAGTTATACTGCAAGGCAAACGCCAGAACCACTGAGCTAACCTCTGGGCCCCAAATTGTGTTAAATTTAAATGGAATGTTTTAAGTTTTTGCAAATTGCTTGTTTCTTTTATGATGTATTGTCCATTGTTAAAATTACATTTTATTCTTGTGTATTTTACATTTGGAGTGAGTTACTTGAAAATGTTGTCCAATGAATGTCTTGTTTTGAAATCATTTCAGATAAAGACTTCAGGCTTTTCTCTGTCCCTTAGGGAATGCTAAACCAGCAGTGGTAACTGCCAGCTAGTAATCTCCCGTAGGGCAGCTTCCACTCTCAAAGCAGAGAACAAGTTTCTCCAGTTATCCTTTGGTGAGTCCCCACTCCCACTGAAGCCAGGGGTGGGTGGCACACTGATCAGATGAGCAATTGTGTTCCTTTCAGGAACAGACCTCTGATTTTGTGGAACTAGTGGAAACTGAGGTGACAACTGAGAGGTCGTGGCCAGGGCTACTCTCTGGTGGATGCCCAAAGGTTCCTCAGAAAAAAAAAAATAACTAGTTCCTGAAAGCCTGACTGGGTAATCAGCAGAAAATCTCCAAATATCTCATCATCCCTCTCTATGAACTCCTCAGTGAGGTGAAAGATAAACTGTCAGTAATCATCTGATAGCCTCTCTGCCGTCACGGCCCTTCCTTAAGCCTCCATTAAGAGCTGAGCTCTTTTGTCCAGTTTTAGAGGGTTATAGTTGCATGTGTGTGTTTCTGTATCCTCTTGATTTTTTCTGTTGGTTTACATGCCTACTTTTATGCCAGTAATATGATGTTTTTGTTACCATAGTTGAATAATTTGAAATCCTGTATTGTGATGCCTTCTGCCTTGCACTTTTGGCTTAAAAATTGCTTTAGCTATCCTAGATCTTGTGTGTTTCTATATGAATTTTAGGATAGTTTTTCTAGTTCTGTAAATATTTTGATTTTACTGGAGATTGCAATGAATCTGTAGATCACTTTTGTTAGTATGGCCATTTTGACAATATTAAGTCTGCTAGTACATGCACATGAGAAGTCTTTTCTTCTTGTCTCTTCGGTTTCTTTCTTTAGTGTTCTGAAATTTTGTTTGTAGAAGTCTGTCACCTTCTTAGTAGATTAATCCCCAGGGCTTTATTAGTTGTTACAAACGAATTTTCATCATTTTATCCTCTTGTTACCCCCTTTTCCCTGTCCTATTCCCCGGGTTTCACATTTTCAGGGAATTTCAAATGTATTGTTTTGCTTATGTCATATTCCCATTACCGTCCCATGGTAGTTCTTATATGGCATACAGATATAAAGGACATTAAAAATTGATTCAATGGCCTATTAGAAACTGGAAAAATTGATTTCAGAGTATATGTATAAAATGACCTCTCTTTTTTAAAGTATCATATAGGTTATAGATATTTATATTGAACTATTTGGAGATACATTTATCAAACATTTGCTGTAGTCATCTCTCTGATACAGTTTTTAGAATTTTCTTACTCTTATGAGTATGTATTGTTTCTTCTATAACAAAAAACAGTAAGTCTGTTTTGAGAATTAGAAGTAAAAATGATAGATGTGTTAGTTACTTTTCTATAGTTGATGAGACAAAATAACTAGCACCTCAAATTAAAAGGGAAGATATTTGGCTTCAGTTCATAGAAGTTTCACCTCATCATCTGTTGGCTCCAAGACAGAGATGGCAAACAAGCAACACAGCAGAGAAACAATACGACACTAACAAGGCAGCAGAGGCAACAAAGGCCCACACTATAGCAACAGCAAGGGAGAGTTTAACAGCACCTTTCTGCCCCTTTTATCTTATTCAGACTACTAGGATTAGGGTGGTGCCAAACTAATCATGCATGGTAGTGGTTTAGTAATCACACCCCCTTAACCCCAGCATCACACATTCCAAATTCAACTACCTCTGAAAACCACCCCCCCAACCCCGCTCATCCACATGAAGCTTTGGGGGAACATCTAAACACAAGTCATAACAGTAGCTAGCAGTCATCAGTGGAAAGATAACGTACAAGGAGTGGATGATGAATTTCATTAGAAGCCATGTGTAGAATTCCTGTACAGTTCTTATAGGCTGAAATTTAAAGAACAGTTACAGAGATAAAGATCACTACAGAAAGACTAGAAAGAAATTATAAACTACTGTTACTAATTAGATTGTGTGAAAATATTAATTTTCAGAGTTGGAGATTTAGCTCAGTGACACTATGCCTGCCTTGCAAGTGCCAGATCCTGTGATTGATACCAGTACAGCAAAAATAAAAAATTAAAAATTAAAAAAAAAAAACCCAGACTTTCATTTCATGACTATACATGTGCTAGAAATAGAAATGCAAGGGATTTTGCAGTTTTGCTTGATTTGGAGTTGGTAAAAATATCTAAGTAGCTTTGATTTAGATGATATGAAGTTCCAGAATTTCATTTCATTTGTTTTATACAATAATCAGCTACATTTTGCAGGTTTGGAGTTCATGCAAAACAAGACACAACAAAATCATGACCTTCAAGCATTGTGGGTTATATAAAAGAGTAACAAAATTGTATGAGAACTTAAGAAAAAAAAAATCAAATGTCCTAAACAGTCACAGGAAAAAAGGTAATTTATAATCAAACACTAATGGATGGATAAAGGCTTGAGCAAAGCATTCAAGCAGACATGATGTGTTAGATACTTTGTATATACAGGACTAACTTAAGCAGAACAACTACAGATGTGACATGTAGAGGCCTGTCACAATGCTGTTATGCTCTGGATCTTAAATGTCTCTCAGAGGAATATACTAAAAGCTTGATTTCCTGCCCATGGTACTGTCAGACATGGAGGAACCTTCAGGAGGTAGAGCACAGGAGAAGGAAGTAAGGTCTTTGGGGAAGTGTTCTTGGAGGGGACTCTAGGACTCTGCTTCCTCTCTCTGTCCCTCTTTTGCTTCCATCTACCATGAAAGGGAGGAGTTTTCTCAGCCATGTGCTTCCCTCCATGAGGAACTGCTTCGCCACAGGCCCAAAGGCAGTAGAGCCAAGGGACTAGGGACTAAAGCCTTTCAAATGGTGAGCCAAAAGAAATCATCTCTTCTTATACGTTGACTATCTCACGTATTTTGTCACCATGATGAAAGGCTGACTGTCACAATGGGTGATTAAAGACAAGCATCATGGGGGCCAGGGATTTAGCTCAGTGGTTCTGGCGCCTATCTTGCAAGCGCAAGGGCCCGGGTTCGATTCCCCGGAAACCACATACCATACTGGGCATGGAGACTCACGCCCAGCAGCAATCAGTACCACATACCACAGTGCCAGGCGTGGAGGCTCACGCCTGTAATCCCAGCACTTGGGAAGCAGAGGCAGGAGGATTGCTGTGATGTGTGTTTGAGGCTGAGCTCAGGGCCAGCCTGAACTACAAAGCGAGACCCTGTCTCAAAAAGAAAAACAGAAAATAAAAAAGACAAGCATCATGACACACACCTATAATCCCAGCAGTCTGAAAGACTGAGGCAAGAATATCTCAATTTCAAGCCCATTCTGGACAATTTAGTGACTTAATGAGACCGTTACCGGGTCTGGTGGTGCTGGAGTCTGCTTCTATAGGTTATTCCTAACTATGTTCTTTCTGTCCTGATAAGATCAAACAGTAGTAATTTTTTATATTTATTGAAGATGGGAAAAGGAACAGGCTCTGCAGAACAAGTTTGGGTAGAGAAAATGATTACACTCTACAGGCAGGAGTAGGCTGCAGTGAAAGGACAGAGTAGCAGAGAGTTTTTGTGTCTCCTCCTCCCCAAGCTGACCTCAGGTCTCAGCTGTCCTATAGAAAACCTACTTGTGTTCTTGGCAGATGTCTACATACAGGGATTTGGGAACTGTTCTGATTAGTGTACTGGAATTTTGTAATTAACAGTTCATGCCTAGTTCACCAGCTAGTTTTGCCATGGCCTAATTTCTTTCCTCATAATAAACATTAAAAGGGACTGCGGATGTAGTTAGCTCAGCGAGAAGGCCCTATATTCAATCTCTAGCCCTGCAAAAGAAAAAGAAAAAAAAAAATTGAATGACTCAAATGCTATGAACAAACTTACAGTTGTGGCATGATTTTCCAAAATGGTTGATAATTTTTGGTTGATTTCAAACAAAAAAAAAAAATGTACTTCTTATTAACTGTCTCTCCTGAATAGGTTAGTGTATACTAAAATAATGCACAAAATGCCTGTGTTTGTATTTGAAATAAAGTTAAATCCTAACTACAAAAGGCTTTGTAGAACTGATAAAACATTCAAAATTGAAGATGTGGTCCAGCATGGTGGGACACACCTGTGATCCCAGCACTGCAGAGACTGAGGCAGGCAGATCACTGTGAGTTTGAGGCAAATCTAACCTACATAATGAGTTAGTTCTAGGCCAGCCGGGACTATATAGTAAAACCTTGTCTCAAGAACCTAAAATTTGTCTCTGTTTTTTTTTTTTTTTTTAACCATCAAATTTTTCAATAAAAAAATTGCAAATGTAGATAAGTGGATGGAGGTCTGTAGGGAGGGCAGAGGAATGAGAAAAAAATGAGAATCAAGATACATCATGAACAATAAAGATTCAAAAAGAAAAAAAGATACATCATGAACAGCTGCACATTCTCAGTGATGAATGTGATCATAATATATGCATAAAATGTACAGATAAACTCAATAAAGGGAAAAATAAATAAAAACTTAAATAAATAACAAATAAACTTTCACCAAAAAAAAAGAACCTAACAATTGACAAGCTTGTGGTGAAGGCCTCTAATCCCAGCACTTGGGAAGCTGAGGCAAGAGGGTAAGTTCGAGGCCTGGGCTATATATGTATAGCGACTTGAAGGCCAACCAGAGCTACATAATGTAACTCCCACCTAAAAAAAAAAAGACATAATAATCAAAATTAGAGAGACAAGAATGTCCCTTATTATATGGGAGTCCTCTAGGAATCTTGAGTTATCCTACTCATTAAATGCTAAAAATAATTGTAATCATTATGTGAGGGGAAAAAAACTTCCCCAGATTTCTAAAACACTCCCTAGGATTCAAGAACTGATATTGGACATCTGCCTACAGGGCAAGGAGAAGAGTATGGTGACATAGCTAGGAAACCCGAAAGAAGCTGTGCAATTTGATGAGAATGGAGCACACCGAGAAAAAGGAAGAAACCAAGGGTCCACCTGGGACCTTCCTTCTTTTCTGAGGGGTTGCTGCTATTAAAGACAGCTAAGTTAGATAGAAATATTATAGGCCATCAGACAGAGCTGGGCCCTAGAAGGAATCAGTGCAGATGATAAGAAAATATTACAACTATGGCTGGAGTACATTTCACATTTCCTGAGGGTCAGGCCCCCAGACAATGATGAAGTCCTTACATATGTCTCCAGAATGTCTGCATATCTCCCTGAGGGATAAGCAATGCACTATGATTAGTATTACCTGGTTCAATAAGCCTAAATAATCATCAGTTATCTGGGGGTGACCAGAACCTTGTGAATCATCTCTTCCACAGAAGGTCTTTCTTCTTTGTATATACACATGTTACATGACTTGCTTGAGTGTTGGATCAATATGACTTGAATAGTTATTCTTGTAATCTTATTGGTTGATTATAGTTTTTTCCCACATCATGATTATGTACCCACCTCTTGATTTTGCTCTATAAACTTCCTTTGAAAGATGTGCTCATTGGCAACTAATTAGATCCTCTCATAGCTTAGGAGCTCTAGCTCACCATTCTACCAAGGGAAGGATGAGACTGCTGGAGCAGGCTAATGAGAACAAAGAGGTACAGACTTTATCCACCTGGGGAGAAGTAGACTAACCATAGCAAGAGGCCAAAAGCAATGAACCAAAAAAAAGAGGCAGAAATGATATAGGGCATTGGAAAAGAGGTCTGGTATGTCTATCATGGAGAAGGAACAGCAAATATGTGTGGCTAGGTTCCATGCAGCAGTCAAGGAAGATGTATGGACAGTTTCAGGTGACTTGGCATTGAAAAGATGCAGTACTTTGTAGTCACTCTCACAGTAATTGGGAACATCTACTTCATTCTGTGTTCTGTCTGCTCTCAGATAGCATGGCTTTTGCAAAACAGAAACAGCACTTGCATAGGCTGCCTGTTTTCTTGTGGATCTTTGTATCTTGTCAAACTGTAGCTTGGAATTTTGAGCCTATTTATTAACTATTTCAAGACCAGGTCAGGTCTGACAGCTCCCAATGACTATTTCCCCTCCTTCTCTCTCTCTTTCCCCCTCCCTTCCTCCCTCCCTCTGACCTTCCTTCCCTCTCCCTTCCTCTCTGTCTCTCTCTGTCTCTTTGTATCTGTCTATCTGTCTGTCTGTCTCTCTCTCTCTCTCCTCTTTCTCTCTCTCTCTCTCTCTGTCTCTCATCAGATTTATCTGTTTGTGGTAGAAGAGATATAAGACAACATTAGCAGTTTAATTCCTCAAAATGGGGTAGTGACAGGAGCAGGGACAGTTCTTAAAGGGGGGTTTTTGGTTCTTTTGTTTATTTGTTTTTTGAGAAGGTCTCATTGTGTACTCCATGCTAATTCTGAGCTCACTGTGTAGCCTAGGCTAGCCTCACAGCAGTCCTGCTGCCCCAGCCTCCTGAGTGCTGAGATTACATGCATGCTTCATCATATCTGGCTTATTTCCCACTCTTAAGCTCTGTTATTTCTTAGACTTCATTCTTTGATTCTGGGAAACAAGAACACAGCATATCTGACATCTAGCGGGTTAGGAATTATATTATTTCCCTCTATCATTTGGAGGTCTTATATCAGTACTAAGGCTAGAACTTGGGGCCTCAAGCATGCTAAGCAGACACTCTACCCTGAGATACATTTCTAGCCCCTGGTTCAATGATCTTAACTGGTTTTGTGATTCTAGAATTGAGTAGCACTTCCTTTCCTAAAATAAAATAAATTTTCCTATAAGTGGAGCAGAACAAATTGATTTTGTAGGCAGAGAAATCAATGGAAAAAAGAATAAAAAGGCAATTGCTTATTTCAGAGTTACTTTCTTAGAATGGTAGGACCAGGAGACAGAACAATAAAATAATGATTATTTACTCTGGATTATCTCAAGTTACTTATTCATGAAAGGATTAAAACAGAGAGATCTGCATTATCACACACACCATTATTTCCCCAAAAGTGGGAGGAAAGAATGCACAGTGAGGATTATTTGACTCATCACAGTGAGCCCTGAGAACTGAATTGATTTGTGCTGTGTACAAAATTTTTTTTAATTTAAATTTTTTTCTGGTACTGAGGATCAAATTCAGGACCTTGCATTTTCGAGGCAGGTTTGGTGCCACTGAACCTGAATCCCCAGCCCACAAATTCTTAATTGTAGATAAAACTTGAGGGTAGTGTAGGGATTATAAATGAGTGGTGTAAAAATGCCACAAGAAAGTAGGAGCAAGTTGGATAAGGGTGTGCATTGTAAATAAATAAAACATGCACTGCTAAAATCTAGTGTGTGATGTTTTTGCCCTGAAGACAATCATCCCATTGAAAAGAAAATTCTTGGAAAGAAATGAGGCAGGTAACCAGGACCAAGCACAAAGACAAACCAAGCACCCTGCTATGGAAAAAAATATGCTGTCTTTTTGTTAGTTACCATATTGTTGACACAGAGCAGAGGAGCTTAGTGCTAGAGCCAACTCTTACAGCCCAGTGTCACACCCAGATGCCATAGCTCTGAGACACAGCCGAGTGTTACAGCTCAACATTATAGCTCTGGGTCATACCTACCAAAATGTGAAGACTAGAATCTGACAGTCACACGAAAAGGTGGAAAAAAAACCTTTATTATTCTGACAAGACCCTGATAGGTTCAGAGTGGTCTCAGCACTCTGCCAGAAATGAGAGACTCCCTCATGAGGGAGGACCTGCATGAGGTCCTCCCTGGCCTTTATTTATTTATGTATTTTAAAGATTTGGAGAAACCTTGCTGAGCATGCTTATTGAAGCAGAGGGACAGAGTTACAGAACATTCCTGAAGGGAAGGGACTGAGTTACAGAACATTCTAGAAGCACATGCCATGTGATCATTCTCACTGAGGCAGAGGGGGTGGAACTTAACAGAACATTCCCAAAAGGTCACACACATTCAAACAACCACAAATTATTTTGATGCATTGGGAAAGAGCTCAGTAGCACCAGCTGTTACACTTCTAGAATAAAACATTCTATGGACAAAAAACAATGGAAGCAAGGCAAGGGCCTGTCTGATTGTATAATATTTCTCTATCAGTATAACTGCACTTGTTTTTTATATTGTTACATGTTTTAAGTTTTATCTATTAAAAATAAAAGAACCTCTTGTTTAAAAAAGAGAAATGCTTGGGGGGAAGCTTTGTTTTTTATTGTCTTCATTGTGTACGTATCTCTTTCCTACATTATGTAAGAATAGTTTGAATTACATAGTCTCTAAAATCTTTGCATTCTGTAATTTTTTTTTCTTTTTGTCTGGTACTAGGGATTGAAACCAGGCTTTCTCGGGCCGGGGATTTAGCTCAGTGGTTCCGGCGCCTGTCTTGCAAGCACAAGGACCCGGGTTTGATACCTGGTTAACCACATACAATACTAGGCGTGGAGACTCACACCCAGCAGCAACCAGTACCACATACCACAGTGCCAGGCGTGGTGGCTCACGCCTGTAATCCCAGCACTCGGGAGGCAGAGGCAGGAGGATTGCTGTGATGTGAGTTTGAGGCTGAGCTCAGGGCCAGCCTGAACTACAAAGCAAGACCCTGTCTCAAAAACCCTAAAAAAAAAAAAAAAAAAAGGCTTTCTCACTAAGCTATATTACTAGTTCTTCTTATTTATGTATTCATTTATTGATACCAGAGATCAAACTCAGGACCTTGCCCTTGCTAGGCAGACCCAGTGCCATTGAGCTAAATCCCTGGCCTTTATTTATTTATGTATTTAAAAGATTTGGAGAAAGCAGGTGACCTCTCCATATGGAACTGGGCAATCATGAGTCAAATGTGTTACTAGACAACTATGAGTTAACTGTGTCATTAGACCACTATGGGTTAACTAGATAACTATGCTATTTGTAGAATGTACCTGAGTAGTCATGACAACTGCTATAATCTGTCACCAAAGGAGAGTAAAGGACTCAGAAAGTCCTGCTGCACTCTTCCTCTCTCCACCGCTCTCCTTTGTGTAAATCCTGCTTGCTGTATTCTCAGGGAAACTCCAATGGAACTAAGCTTAGTAGATGTAAACAGATGTATATAAAGGAACGCAAACTTCTATTTGGGGCTCTCCAGACTGACAGGAGTCACTCAGTGATCTGCCAGCATCACCAAAAGCTGCTTTCTTGTTCCTATCTTTATGTTAAAGGGTTGTCTAGGGTTGCTACTGTTTCCTGTTTCAATTTAATGTTTGTATTTAGGAAAAATTTGACTCTCAAGTTAAAATGTTTCAACCCAAAGCATCCTTTTTTTGAATAGTAGAATTGGTCTGTCTTAGTTGATTTTCTCTCATTGTTATAAAATATCCAACACCCAAAGTGAAAGGGAAAAATGTTTATTTGGTTTACAGTTCATACAAGTTTCGGTCCATACTCAGCTCGCTCTAAGGCAGAGTGGTGGTGATGCAGCACAGCAAAAGCAAGTTGTCCTTCTGCCTCTTTTATCTTATCCAGACAACATAGGTTATTTTATCTACACCACGCAACCCTTAATCCTGGTGCCCTTCATAGCACTGAACCTTGAATCAATCACACACTCTAGTTTAAACCATTTCCGAAAAAGTCCAACCTTGGACCCCACAAGGCACTGGGGGGACATCTAAACATGAGCCATAAAATGATCTATGAAAAATAATATTCTTTATGTATTAAAAAATAGTATTTTTACTATAAGACATTTGACAGTAGTCATGCAGCTCAACACTATCCCACAGTGAAACAGGGCAGTCACTAATACCTGAGGTCAGTCCTTCAAGTAAGAGTAAGTGGCTGCTACCCTGGGAATTAGCTCAGTAGTGCTGTAACTGCCTGACAGTTGCAAGGTCCTGAGTCCGATCCCAGGCACCAAAAATAAAGAGTAAATTGTTGAGTGTCATGGGACATGCTTTTAATTCCACCACTCCTAAAGTTGAGGCAGGAGAATTGCATGTTCAAGACCACCCTGGGGTGCAGAGAGAGACTACCTGAAAGAACAGAATGAGCAAAAAAGTCATGCACACTGGCAGCTGCCTATAATCTCAACATTCTGAGAGACTAAGACAGGGGAATTCCAAGATTATCTCCAGTTTTAGAAACTTAACAAAGCACTGTCTCAAAAATTCAAAAAATATAAACTAAGGAATGAGGATATAGCTCAGTATAAAGGATCAGGTTTCAATGCCTAGTACCAAAACAAAAGAGCAAATGATCCTTGAATCAGTTTCTTGCTTTCCATGTTATCTACAACAGTGTTTATAATCTCAGTGTTTCTCTAATTGTGAAAGAAAGGCTATTCCTAATCCCCTCTCTTGATGAGAACTTGTCTGAGCTTTTTAAAAACTTAATAAAAGCCTGAGGAAGTGCTGGGGATAGTTTTGTGTGTTTGTAATTTCAGTATGTGTGAGGCTGAGCAAGGATTGTGAGTTTGAGGCCAACTTAACCAGATCCTGTCTCAAATTTAAAAATAAAAAGACTGAGGATATAGTTCAACATTTCCTGGATTTAATTCCTAGTACCCCAGCCCTCCATCCCCCAAAACAAAAAAAGGAGGTACTGTTCTCTCTCTTCCCTTTTCCTCTGTCTCTGTCTCTGTCTCTGTCTCTCTCTCTCTCTCTCTCTCTCTCTCGTTTCCTTTCCCTGTCTCTCTGTCTGTGTCTGTCTTTCTCTCTCTAAGGATCAGCATCACCTCCAAATAATTATGGACAGTGGCTTCCAGGGAAATATATAAAATGAAGAGAAGTTTAAGGGGATGGATGACTTCTTAATTTCCAGTACCAGAACACAGGGGGAAAGAAGGTGGTGAGTTCTCAGTGAGACCTCAAAGTTGCCCTAGGAAGCTAAGAACAAAATAGATCCTGGAATACTGGCAAGCACTGATTTGAAAGTCAAGGAAAACACAGTAACACTCATTCTAATGCAGTAAAACTGGCAACAGTCTCAAAGGCCTAGATCTTTTTTTCCCCCTTTCCATATGTACCTTTTCTCACAATGATCAAATCTCCAAAGCAGAGAAAAAATATATGTATACTCTTTTCAATCCCATGTCTAATACAATATAGTAGGGATTTCAACTGTCCTAACAACTCTTAGAAGGAAAAGAAAAGAAAAAAACATAAAATTCTACAATAGAAATTGTGTGAAAAGTGATCAAAACTTTACAAAATTAGTCTAAATGAACAGGATACAACAAAGAGTGAGGGTTGCAAGACTGATACTTAGATCCCACAGTGAAGTTTGCCCCTGAGGTATTTTCCCTAAACTTGCAAGTAGAGAAGCTGTCCTTGGGCCACATGATCTTGCACTGAGTCATATTATCAGGGTCTGTATTGTGGTGGCATGACACTGATGCTTTTTCTTCCTTGCAAGAGATGGTGTCCAAAGCACAGACAATCTCACTTTGGAGAAAGACACGGAGAAAGCGTTTGATGGCTTACAGTTGTCCTTGTCCCTGTTGATAGCTACCATTGACTCACTGCATGAAATTTTATCTTCCTGTATGTGCTGATCTTTAAACCATGAAGCCAAGATATAGCTCCCAGGAGCAAACCAAAGAGGACACAGTAGCACAAAGAGCCACAGCAGCAGTAAAAGTAGAAGTTTCCCATCTTGCACCATCTTTTCTGTGTAGGAGAGAGAAGACCTGGGTAATACCAAAATTTGGAAAAATTATTAATCATAGCTTTATGTTCTTGTTTTAGTTTTGAAACCTCATATCTCTTCTCTCATACAATCTCTTAAATCCAGTGAAGGAAAGTGAGGCCCGCAGACCTTCCCTCTGCCTGGCATGGCCCCTTCCGCTCTGCCCTGGCCTCCTGCATGCAGTGACCTCACGTCAGAAACCTGGGTTGTCACCTCTTCCTCCCCTGAGATGCTGACCTTCCTCTCTGACCACCTCCTCCCAGCCATCTCCATCTCCTGCTCACCAGCCCCAAGCGCTCCCCTCTCACCGTGTCTGTTCCGGAGTCCTGGTGAGCTCGGAGCAGGGATGAGTCCGGGTCTCGGACTCCTCCTGCCTTTCTTCTTCTTAGCCGAGCAGCACTGCTTGTGTCTGGCAGGGAGGATAGCCTCTGAGACACAGGAGACAACTGCTTCTTGCCTAATGTAAACTTGTACAGTGAGGATGAGACTCTAGACTTTCAATCTCCTCTTTAAACTCATATCATTATTGGTATTTATAGAAGAAGAACTCTCCTTTGTGTAACAGCATAACTCATAACTCAGTGTAAAAGAAATACTAACTTCCTGATAGAGGTTTAATTTTTTTTCTTAATTAAAAGCTTTGTTTTTGGAACTGTAATTTCAAGGTAAATATGTTATAGCAGCAGCCACACACCAGATAATTCTGTGAGTTCCAACAACAGACGTGAGTGAGTTGTTCATGCACGTGTGTGTTCACTGGGCCAGACCCTGGGCTCCTTGGACGCAGGATTCATGTTCCAATGAAAGACAGAGTCGGGCAAGTAGACAGGCACGTTGTGCATATAAAGATAAAGGTAGAAGCACTGACAGGGTGGCGGGGACAATGCAGCAGCGATAGGGAGACTATGGACAGCAGGAGTTACTGGGACGCTTCACCTGGTTGAACTATGAGGAATAATTACGTGTGGGTGAAGAAGGTGCTGAGGTCTGAAAAGAGGACAATGTGTGTGAAGAGACCCATAAACATGAAGGAGAAAGGGAAACCGGGGGCATTGCTTTTGAATCTGATCTTTGCTTTCCACTGCTGCTCAACACTCTTATTCTGCACCTTATTTTCTCCTGGATAGCTCATGTAAAGCTGCCCACGTGCACACCGGGCCCCAACTGCTTTTCTTCATGGTCCAGTATGTTTCCGGATCAGTCTTTTCTGCTTCTTTTGACTTCCTTCCCACCACAGTAAAGAGGGTAGTGTCCCAGCGGGGCTGCTGGCTTTACACTGGCTGTACCTTGGGTTGTTGGTGCCTATCACTTAATTCTAGACTGCAGAGAGAGGTATTTTCCTAAATTTTCTGCAACATTTGAATCACTATGTGATAAATCCAGAAACAACAAGTCTATTTTTAAAGGTTTCAGTTCACTACAGGGTGAATCAGCAGGTAGTTTGGGGGTTCTTTCTTGGTTCTGCTTGAGAACTAAAAAAAGCAGCAAGAACTTTAATGTAGAGATAATCTTATACAGTGTTCTCCAAGCAGTAAAGTGCCCCCCAAGGTAAAGCAATAAAACCTTGCTATAATTTAAGGAAAAATTAAATTTTAAGTATTTTCACATAAGACAAAAATAATAGTGAAGTAAAGTTTACGAATTTATCAAAACATCTACTCTAAAGTTCATTTTTTCACTTGTTAGTCAGTTCTCATACTTTTGACTTTTCATATTTAACAAAACCACTTCAATTTTTATCTTTCAGCTTTTATATGTCACAAATAAAAATAACTCACTTAACATGACTCAGTATTAATATCTTTCCCTTGTTTAGACTAAAACTTACTCCCAAACTATTCAAGTCTATCTTCCACAAACATTATCTCATCTTCACAGCATAATGTAAAAGCTACTTCAAATCTTAAGAAATAACAGTATTTCAAAAGACCAATTATTCCCTCTCCCACTGAACCTATGTCCCATTTTGGTTAGATGAAAAATAGTCTTAAGAAGTATTTCAGTTAAACTAGCTAATACATGAATATTATTTTATTTGATGAATCACTCTGAAATAAGATTGTTAGAAGTTTCATTAAGTCCAACACAAAATTAGGTCAGAATTGTACATACATATAGGATGAGTCAGTACTTAAAGACCTTTATTCTTTTTTTTTGAGAAAGAATCTTGCTTTATAATTCAAACTGTCCCTGAACTCAGTGTGTAGCCCAGGCTAACCTTGAACTCAAGGCACTCATTGTGATATATGGTGCTGGAGATTGAACTTGGGAACCTTTTGCTTGCCAGGCAGATGCCAGAACCACTGAGCTAAATCCCCAGCCCAACAAAGATCATAGAGTACAATATAGATTAACTTTTAAAAGTTCTAATTTTTAGGTGAGGATTTAGCTCAAGTGGTACTGTGCCTACCTTGGAAGCACTCAGGGCCCAATTCAATCCCCAATACTACAAAAAACAAAACAAAATTTAAAAAAAAAAAAAAAAAGTTCTAATTTTTAAATATCTATATTACCCTCTCAGTTATAATAAATGCCTGTGAAAAATGAGGAAGGACTTATTTGAACTCCCAGTTTCTAATTCCCTAGTTACTGGCCACATTTCCCTTACACCTGTGGCAAGAGTACCAGTCAGTGTTTACCTGAGAAACAGATATAACGCATGATATACAAACATAAGAATTCATAAGATTGGGGCCAGGGATTTAGCTCAGTGGTTGTGGTATCTGCCTGAAAAGCACAAATGTGGAATTTGATTCCCAGTAACTACATACCACAACGCCAGGCATGCAGGCTCATGCCTGTAACCCCAGCGCTGAGGAGGCCGAGGATTTAGCTCAGTAATTCTTCTGCCTCTGCCTCCCAAGTGCTAGGATTACAGGCGTGAGCCACCACGCCCAGCACTGTGGTATGTGGTGCTGATTGCTGGTGGGCTGAGTTACCATGCCTGGCATTGTATGTGTTACCAGGGATCAAACTCAGCACCCTGTGCTTGCTGATAAGCACCGGAACCACTGAACTAAATCTCCAGCCCTCTAATGATTCTTTCTATTGAGTTTTTATTAGCACATGTTAGAGTACTTGATGATTTTGTTTATTGTGGCAGAAGGTACATCTTAATTCTCTTTTCTCATTCCTCATCTCTTTCCTCTTTCTTCACTCTCTCCAACTCTTGGTCTCTTTCCCATTTGCAAAAGTTCTATGTTCATCATTTTTCCCTTCAATTTTTCCCATCTCATCCTTGTTTCCTTCCCTTCCTTCCTCCCTTCATATCTTAGTCCATCATCAACTTGAAAAAGATCTCTGTACTTCATATTTATCTTTTATTTTGCATATTATATATATTATATGTTATATAATATTATATGCATTATATTATATCATATATATCATATAAAATATTTATATATTATATAATATATAATGTGATAGAAAGAGAGAGAGAGAGTTTCTTATATATAAGAGAAACTGCAATATTTAACTTTCCATGTCTGACTCATTTTACTCTGATTTAAAAAAAACTTGAAGCATTCATAAATGGTTATAAAATTTAAAACTCCCTTAGACTCATTTCGAGCCCTTTTAATTGTAAATCTTGAAGTCAAGAATCTCATAGTAGGCCAGGGATTTAGCTCAGTTGTTCCAGCACCTGCGTTGTAAGCACAAGGTCCCAGCTTCAGTCCCCATGAACCATATACAGCAATGCTGGGTGTGGTGACTGACACCCACCAGCACTCAGTACCACATACTACAGTCCTGGGAGTGGTGGCTCATGCCTGTAATCCCAGCACTTGGGAGGCAGGGGCAGGATTGCTGAGTTCAGGGCTGAGCTCTGGGCCAGCCTGAACCACAAAGCAAGATCCTGTCTCAAAAAAAAGAATCAGATACTGTACCACTAGATAGTGGGGGTTTTTTGAGGTTTTTTTTTTTTTTTTTTTTTTGAGACAGGGTCTCGCTTTGTGGTTCAGGCTGGCCCTGAGCTCAGCCTCAAACTCACATCACAATCCTCCTGCCTCTGCCTCCCGAATGCTGGGATTACAGGCGTGAGCCACCACGCCCGGCACTGTGGTATGTGGTACTGGTTGCTGCTAGGTGTGAGTCTCCACACCCAGTATTGTTATGTGGTTACCGGGGAATCGAACCCGGGTCCTTGCGCTTGCAAGATAGGCGCTGGAACCACTGAGCTAACTCCCCGGCCCTAGATAGTGTTTTTTTGTTTTGTTTTGTTTTGTTTTACTGGTACATTTTAGATATACATAATGACGACATTTATCTGTTCTTTCCTCTAATCTAAATAAAATCAGTAATTCAGTCCCTGTAAATGAGATTTTATGATTTCATGTTCTCAAAACACCCTGTTTTTGACAGACCAAAGACACTGGGCTATATGAACTTACAGAACTGTCATAGCTTAACTTCCTGATTGGATTTAGTGCAATGTCTTGCTACCTGCATCGTGATTATCCACAAGCTAGTCCCAGAGAAGAGGCTTTGTCTCCACAGACACAAAGTGAGCCTGGAGAGAGTGGGCAGCCCTGGGGAAAACGACGGACTGACAGCAGTGCTCGTGCTGCCTGCTCAAGCCCTCTAAGAGTGCGCGCTGCAAAATCTTTATGAGGTTTTACTCAGAAGCAACTGCCTCCATGTTGTGGGCTAGAGCTAGAGGAGCAATACAGTGCAGCACCCACTGTATTTGAGAATGTTCCGTCGGAAGCCATTATGGGACAGCTCATTGTTTAAGCCTGAGCTACAGAACAGTGAAGTATATTTCAGCATTTCCAGTATCGCTCTATTACAGACACTGGGCAAGAGATGGCCAAAAGGTACGAGCACAGAGGGCAGACAGGAGGCAGAAAGCTCCCAGGGAAGGTTAAACTTAGGCTGAGAAGTATGTAGAGGTCTGTCCTCTGAGCTGAGAAGCAGGCCTGGCTTCAGAGTGGGCTGGATTTGAAAACAGTCTGCTTCAGCTCGGCGTGGAGGCATAGATGGGAAACCCATAGACGAGTTTCAGACTTTGACTTAACTTACGATCTGACTTGGGATGATCTCCGAATACAATTCCCTGAAGAAAAAGTTCACACGTGGGCAACAGCACAACCTTAGGCTGAGGAGAGAACTTGCCTGGGACAGTGGTGAAGATGTGAGTACAGCTGCTGTACTCCAGCGGGAATCAGATTAAAACAAGAGTCATAAGAAGCACAGTGAGGTACTTAGTTGTCCAGCTGTGGGAAGGAGAGCACGCGTGAGTAAGCCAGTCCCATGTGCAAAGACTGGAGAGCTCATCCAAGACAAGGCAGGAAAACCTACCTCGTTTCTAGGACAGTTAACTGGAACACAACATAAATGTACTAATATTGATCCTAATTCACAGATGGGAAAAACTTTATTTGGAACATATTGTATTAGCCAGTCTTCTACTAGACACTCAAAAAGCTTCAGAAGCAGGTTATGGGTCCTCAGACAGACCCTCACCATAGAACTTTTAAACTTGGCCTTTGGAGTCTTCAACAATGGGCACAACATAGCAGCAACTCCCAAGGCCAAAGACAAATGATAAAGACCTGAGAACAGACCAGATTGATTACTTCGACATTAAGAAGTAAAACCCAGCTTCTCAGTGATCCCCAAGGCTCCACATGCAAATAGGGAGAATGAAACTAGAGGTCTGGAGCTGCCCTGGAGACCCTGGGCACTGGCATAACTGTAAGAAGCAAGGACCTGCGATGTACTGCCTCTGCTGATGGGGAAACATTACGAGCTGGGCACCCTCACCTCCCAAGAAGAGGCCACCTGCTTCCACTATGGCTGCCCTGGAAGAATAAAGGTGCCCAAGGCTTCTGAAAATCCCTCTCAGTGAAATGGTATCACTATGGCAGAGCCCTGGGTAATTCTTGACATGACAGGTTAAAATATTGATTTTCTTTTAGCCACTTCATCTTCAGTCTGGGCCTTGCATAAATCTTCTGAACATCTTTCTAGTTAGATCTGCATTGTGATAGATGTTGATGGCATCCCTAGGAGCAAATGTTCTACAGTGACTTTGACTTGCAAATGTGGAGAACTGATTTTCACTTCAACTTTCCTAGTTTTCCCAGAATTCCTTACCCATCATTAGAGAGTAACATTCTCCTGTTTGGGAGCAAATCTTTACCTGGCACCAAAATATTGACCTGCCTTTAGGGGAGCTTAACATCAGACCAACTAGACAGTACCATTAGAGATACAAAAACCAGGTGAAGTCAGGCACACCTGCAATCCCAGAGCTTGGTGGCTGAGGCAGGAGGATTGCTCCAATGTTTGAGTCCAGCTTGAGTTACATAGTGAGTTCTAGGCTAGTCTGAACTATATGATGAGACTCTGTCTCAAAAGAAACAGAAAAGAGATACACCCACAAAAGTGTTACAAAAGTAGATCCATGAGTCTGGGGTACAGTACTAAATCCTCAGCAAAGACAGTTCATGTCCTTTCTGGTGTCATTTTCTTCAAAGACCCCAATACCTGTTCTCATAAACAGCAATATCCCACTAAACCAGAGGCCCGCTGGGGACTTTAGCCTCTAATTTCTAATTTTCTTAGACATGACCTTTGAGCAATTGCCAGTCCCCATGCAACACTCTCAGCATTCTGGTGCTAAGGGGGAATATCCACTAGTCCAACATCTGTGGACTATTAATGAAGCTGTAATTCTACTCCCCTGTACAGTTCCAGTCCCTACACTGTGTTAACCCAAATACCAGGCAGAACTACATGGCTCATTGTTTTATTATTTAAAGATGCCTTCTACATCCCATGACATCCTGACTCATGGTGTATGTTTACTTTTGAATAGTTTGGTTCTGATAGTAAACTGCTATCTACAGTCTTACAGATGCAGGGAAGCCAATAATAATCATTCAATCCAAGTCCTGAAGCCTGAAAACCAGAGGCTGACAATGTAGCCTTATGCACATAAGAGGTAGGGGTCCTTATTTTGAGGCAGAGAAATGTGTGGGAGAATCATAAACTGTACTCCTTTAGAATGTATTTGTTTGTTTGTTTGGTACCAAGGATTGAACTCAGGACCTTGCACTTACTGGGCAGGCATGGCACTACTGAGCTACTCCTCAGCCCTGCTCTTTTAGAATTTAATGCACACATTTAAAAAAAAAACACGTTAAAATAGCATATGTATTTAAGGAAGAGGAAAGAGTTGCTAAAATGCAAGCATATGGATTTGCAAGCTCTTTTCTGTGTTAGACCTTCATAAAAAGCAATTGACAGAGAGCCTTCCCTCTGCGTGTATGTGTGCTAGTAGCAGATGAACTGGTAGATGCAAACACTTTAGAGATGAGCACTGTCAGGTTGACTGCACTGCTCAAGTGAGGAGCAAGAATCACTTTGGGGTTTGCCAACAGACTTGTTTATATCTATTTTAATTGTTCATTGTTTTTGGCAGTACTAAGGATTGAACAATCTTTTATTTTTTTCAGAGTTAGATGTGGCAGAATCCTAACAGGCTATTTGCTCGCTAGATAGATCCGCAGGATTCAGTCAAAGGTCGAAGTCCTGGACCTCCCTGTAGTGTCCTGTGCAAGTCCATGTCAGGAGGCCAAAGGGTCTGGGCTGGAAGGCTGAAGGGTATGCAGTGGAAGCCAGGAGACAGTGTCCAAAGGAAAGGTGAAGATGAGTGCCTCCCAAGAAACCAAAGCAAGTCTTCCTTCTTCGTTCACCTTTTTAGTCCATCCAAGCTACAAGCCTATTGATCGATGCCCCTCACCCAGAGGATGCATCTTCCATTATCCACACCCAAAACTACGCTACACCGATTTAGTTATCATACACCCTTATCTATGTTCATACGCCATGCCATAGATTGTGCCACCTCTGAAAACCCCTACCTGTGAGCACATGAAGCTTTAGGAGGACATTTAGACACAAGCCATAACATCTAGACACAGGATGAGATCATTTAAATTCAGGGCCTCTCCTGTCTGCTCCTACATAGCCAGTAAATGATCAAAATACCTCTATCCAGAGAACTTAACCAAAATTTACAGTCATGAAGGCTACAGAATGAAGATCAATTTTTGTTCTGCTTTTAGTTACTTATTGGTATTTATAGGTCCAAGTGAAGAGTTGTTGTTCATAGCAAAATTGGCTTTGGAAGCCCCAAGTGACCCAGAAGAAAGCATGACCCTACTGTTAATGATGAGCAGGTAGGGCCACAGTTCTGGCCATTCCTCATGTCTGTGGTGGCATCTGTGTCATGACTGTACCATCACAGGTTGCTGTGTGAGGCTGTGGTTTTCCTGAAACCTGGGATGATTTCAGTTT
Organism: Petromus typicus; assembly: GCA_004026965.1. Taxonomy (NCBI): domain Eukaryota; kingdom Metazoa; phylum Chordata; class Mammalia; order Rodentia; family Petromuridae; genus Petromus; species Petromus typicus. Next base: position 13,479 of record PVIR01017734.1, on the reverse strand, counting down.
TGGGAAAATGGATGGAAACTTCTAGGCATTGTTCTCGGGGTGGTCTGGAACTGACTATTTTAAAAGTTGGCAGTCTGATGTCCCTGCAAACCCTGCAAATTAATTATTTTTATCTTGGTGTATTTGATCTTGAAAGAGTATAAAATAGATTAGATATATTTAGGGCCAATATACCTTGCAATACAGATTTTTCTTAAGTGATTAGCATGCCTATGTGCAGAGCAGAGCAAGGACCTCATTTAGAGTTTTAATGTCATAAAGATTCATCAGTCAGTGCTTACTAGAGAAACAGATTTAATGCAAAATATACCAATATATAAAAATTTACAAGATTGCTTTACATTGGCCTTCCACAGAATCAAATGTGGAAGAGTGAGAAAGGCTGTCTGTGCACTGAAGATCTGAAGGACCTCGTCAAAGGCCTGGAGCTCAGTGTAATGTCTCATGCGGGTCTCTATCAGGAAGCCACAGGGTCTATGTTGAAAGGCTAGAGTCCATGCTGGAAGCCAGGAGATGACATCAAAGGTGAACGCAAAGACTGCAATTGCTCCAAAGAAACAAGCGAGCCTTCCTTCGTTTCCCTTTTACACCATTTTGATGACATCTTCTCCAGCTTGAGTCTTTACACTTGGAATTATGCTGAGTTGATTTACTTGGGTTTTTCTTCCTCATTTTGGAACAGTTAACCATCACAAAGGCAGACATATAAAGTGAAGGCAGAGATTCGAAGGATTATCTTGCTTTTCACTACCCGTTGGGTCTCTGCAGGTCAAGCTTCTAGATCCGTGATGGTGAACCTTTCAGTGATAACAAACAGCTCACTGCAGCACACAGGCCATAGGTTTGCCACCACTGCTCCAGGTGCTTACTACAAATCCCAGCTCCCACCGCCCATCTCAGTCCGGTCATCACTCATGAAGGAGTTCGGGTGCTGGCCAGCCTGACTTTGGAAGGCCTCTGGAACATAGTAAACTAGTACGTGAAAAGTGGACAAACTGAGACTTCTGTTTCTAAAGTGCCTGGTCATACTTAAGGAGAAAGGACATGGAACAGATGTTAAGGTAGTCTTGCATGACTTGATCATGCCTTAGATCTATAGTTTCCTTGTCTCCTTACTACCTATTTTTTTTCTTCTCTGCTGCCTCAAGCTAATGTAAGCTTTCATTTTCCTGGAATGTTTTCAGAGTGGAGGTAAGGTACCTAAGCCCAGCCTATAAGACAAATTAACTGAGTCTTATCACAGAAAAAGGATTTTTAGGACTAGTCAGTAAAAGGTATGGAAAGTGTTTATTTAGGAAAATGCACACTCAAGAGTAGAGTGTGACCATTCAGAGAAATAAGATACATCATAATCTGGGGTGGGCTATATTTATTGGAATTCTGATGTGGAAATGTGCATAATCTGTAAAGAGAAGATAAAGCAGTGGTCCTCCTCCTCAGAATCAGGGTTAATGGGCTAATTGATGGTGACTCCACCACTGATGATGAGAAAGAACATATTTTGCAAGCAAAAAAGAAGAGTGGGGTCCTATTTGCAATTAATAGGAATGGCCCAGGCTTATCATGTTTTAAGAAGAAAAAAATTAAACCTGGTTTTGTATTCTGAACCTGCAGTTTCTATTTTTAAAATTGAGCTTCCTCATCACCTTTGTATTTGTCTTTATTTTTTCTGTCCTATCATATCCCTTCCACCCAACTCTGATTTCTTTTTTCTAAGGGATGCAGAGGGACTGAAGATCCACCTTCTCACAGCTGCTTTAAGCTGGAGAGATACTTGATTCTACCCATCCAGAAGTCAAATCCTATCCAAACTGAACTAGAGGAAACATAGGAACACTGGGCTCCATTGTTCAAAGAATCATCATTTCTTAGGTTTGAAAATGAGGGCAAAAGCATGTGAGACATTAGTCTACAACATCAGTAGATCGTACTACATGAAAGCACCCAAGTGCACAGTACAATAGTTTAAGAAATAAGAGCTCCTGTTGCTTTGCTATTGTTTGCCCACCGTGAACTGTTGCGCCGCCCCCCCACCCCCCCACCCCCACCTATGGACTGAAAACTCTACAAACATAACCTAAATAAACTCTTTCCCTTTTAAATTTAAGTGTTGGATATTTTGACTCAGCAATTAAATAAAGTAACCTAAGGCAAAAATGTGGTACCAGAGAAGCGGGGTTATTGCTGTGACACAACCTGGTCATGTGGCTAAAGAGCCTGTGGAGCTGGATTGTGAAAAGGGGAAGAGTTAGGAAACATTCAGAGACACTGGCTGAAAATTTCGAGCTTGGCTGCTTTAGGCTCCACTATACTTAGGCTTCAGAGCTCACAAGACCAAAAAGCTGATAAAGATCAAGCTAGAGGTTTCTGCTGGGAAGAAAGACTCCATTAGCTTTTGGACTCCAGATCATGACAGAAGTGATTTCAAGGCAGTCTAATGTTGACATGGTGCCATGGCTACTGTGAGGGTCTTTTAGCCAGATTTATGTTGAGAAACAAGAGCAAAGAACCCAGCGGAATGACTTAAAATGTTTTAAGTTTGACCAGAAAGGACATTCCAGTAAAGTTGTGGCCTACAAAGATAGAGGAAAGGAGATCTTGATTGCTAAAAAGGAATAAGAGAATGGAAAAGAGAGTGTGAGGATATCAGAAGCAGCAGGACTCCACCCTTTGCAACTTCAAAATTGCAGAAGTGAAAGACTTTGCTTTCAAAACAGAGTCCAAAGCATCATTTTCCAGGGTAATGGGCTATGGAATTTGCTCCCTGGAATTCGGTCCATAGGCACTGGCCCCTGACAGCTAAGGGAGAAGGAAGTTTGGCTACTGCCCAAGCTGGCAGATCTTAGTGTTATCCGAAAGCACAGGCAGAATTCAAGAGTCGGTCAGGAAGGCTTCTACTCAGATTTCAGAATACCTGGGAGGGCAGTATGTGAAGTTGTGAATATGAAGCCGAAAGTGTAGCGGAGACCGTAAATGTTTGGAGAATCTAGGAAGAGGGATTATGTGAGAAAAACTGCAAAGAAGGAGCTGAGCTGGCCCAGGAGAGAGGCCCTAGGAGACAGAACCTCTGGCAGTGCCACAGGGGCTGAGCCACCCAAGCTCTTTGGAGTTCACAAATTGCCAGGGATGCTGGAGATGGAATTGTGGAATTTAATATTTGCCCTGCTGGATTTTGAATTTATTTTAATCCCATTCCTTTGTTTCTCCCATCTGTACCTTTTAGAATGATAATAATGTCTATCTTGTGCCATTGAAAGTATTTAGTGATCTTTTCATTTGTTGGGGGCTCACATTAGAGTTTGCCTTCAATCTCAGAGGAAACTTTGAACTTGGACTTTTCTGGGATACTGAAAATGTTAGAATTTTAGCAACGATTAGAGATGCACGAAATGCCTTTTGCATAAAAGAATGTGCTTGTGTCTTTGTAGGACTGGGTGCAGAATGTTATAGCTTGTATTTAGATGTCTCCTAGAACCCTATGCAGTTTTGGGGACTTTCTCAGAGGTGACTGAATCTAGAATCTGTAATAGATACTTGGTGCATTGATAGGCCTGAGGCCACTAGGATTAAGGGTGTGAGTGCTCCCCACCCCAAGTAGTCTCAATGAGATAAAAAAGGACAGAAAGGCACTGTTCCCTTGTTGTTTTTGCTGCCTTCGGCCACCATGAGCTGTTGAACCTCTGCCACTCAGCCTTGGAGTGAGTTGATTATGGAGTCAAACCTCTACAAACTATAAACCAAAAGAACCACTTTTTACCAGGTTGTTCCAGAGAACTGGGATAATAGCTAGACATCTATTTCCCGGAATTTTGATGAAATGCATTATGTTCTGCAATTAAGGACCTTCCCATAACCGAGTAACTCATTCTAATATTTCAGTGTTTAGGTTCCTGTATTTGATTGAATTTTGTATGCATGTTTTCTATAGCAAAGAAACAAAGAGTTCTAAAAAATAAATTGCAAAGTAGTGATTTTGGCTATCATTGAGGTTAGTAGGTCCTCTTAATGAATCTGAAGAACAAATCAGATATTTAATAAGTAGGTATTCTGCATTTCTGCTCAACAGGTGAAAGACCTAAATGACTCCATATTAAAAAACTGGTCCCATCTTAGAATAGAGTAATTAAATGTAAGTGTCAGTTTCAGGAAAGGCCACATGACTGGGTTATAGACTCCAGGCCTAGGTGACCACGACATAAGCCCTAGTTACAGGAAAAGTCACAATGACCAGTGAGATAAGCTGTAATTACAGGAAAGACCACCCGAGAGGCCGAGATTCCAGGAAAAGTCACCAGATGTGCTTGGACCACCCATCCTTGGTAACATTTAACAGTATCCCCTAGCAACAGTCCACCAGAAAGTACAAGGTTCAGATGTTCTTTTAGGTAACCTAAAACCATGAGCTTGCAGTATGACCTGTTGAGCCCAGCCAATCAGGGTTAAACACCTCACACTTTCCTAAAGTCCACCAATCAGGTACCCAGAATAGCAGTTTCCCCCAACTTTGCTGTAACCTCCATAAAAACCCTGTGGTTCGGAAGCTCTGGGCTCTCAGTTCTGATTCGCTGTGTCGGTGACGATTGAGAGTCCCTGCTTGAGCTTGTAATAATGACCCTCGTGTGCTTTACATCGGACTCAGCTCCCTCGTGGTCCTTGGGGGACTCAAAATTCGGGCACAACACGGGCCTGGGTTGCTAAAATGTGATTAAACATAACCCTCATCTCCAGGTGAAGGTGGTCTAAGAGACAAGCATTATGCTGGGAAAATTCTTTTAAAGGAATAGAGTCTCGCTAACCTCACCAAGCTAAGAATGGCCTGCTGCGCCTCTCTCTAATAGCTTTCAAGGCTTCAGAAGCTTGGTCTGTCCAACAACCACAAGAAAGGTCATGTGTTTTATTTTGATAACAACTCAAGGTTAAAAACTTATATTCAGGATTTCAGGCAATACAAAAAGAAAAGATTTATGCCACACCCACTTGATTAATATATGTGCAGCCAGAGCAAGCACATCCCCCCTATTGATTAACAGGGCATTCACATTCATATTTTTCTTTTTTTTTGAAACAGGATCTTGCTTTGTAGTTCAGGCTGGACCCGAGCTCAGCCTCAAACTCACATCACAGCAATCCTCCTGCCTCTGCCTCCTGAGTGCTGGGATTACAGGCGTGAGCCACCACGCCCGGCACTGTGATATGTGGTACTGGTTGCTGCTGGGGTGGGGTCTCCACACCCAGTATTGTATGTGGTTAACAGGGATCGAATCCGGGTCCTTGCGCTTGTAAAACAGGCGCTGGAACCACTGAGCTAAATCCCCGGCCCTCACATTCATATTTTTCAATAAGCTAAAGGGAGGAAGCTGATGTGTAGGGCAGGGCAAAAGGGACAGAGACACACTAACTTGGCAGGGAAGGTGTCCCCGTGCCAGGCTGCTGCTGATAACTTTTCGTGTTACTGGGACAAAGTTTCTGACACCCACAACTTACAGAAAGAAAAGTTTATTTTGGCCCACTGTTCAGAATGTCCAGTCCCAGTTGGTAGGCTTAACCACAAAGATGGCACAGCAAGGGGCCTGGGTGGGCAGAGAGAAGGGGGAGCTGGGGAGGGGAGATGCACCCTGGCCACCCACCCCCTTCTCTCTGGCTCTATCAGGCCTCCCAGCAGCAAGCCAGCTATGGCACCCCTAATCCATTCGCTCACTCCATCTATAGCACAGGAGGCTCTTGGGAACACGTAGACATAAACAATCAGCCAGTGCACTAGAGACCTCCACTTGTAAGATTTTCTTCCTCATTCTGCAAAAGGAAGCAGGAGTCTCAAAGACTGGAGTCAGCTTGCAGAAAACTTCCCAGCGCCCCCTTTTGGTGATATGGGGATATTGATGTTCAATACCCAATATTTAGTAATCAAATGCAGTCTTGACTTTTCCGATAAAACTCCCTAGGAATTGTGGCTGGTAGGCATCTCAGCCTGATCTTGATCAGTCCTACCACAGATTTTCTCTCAAACAATAAGCCACGTTTGGGAGTGCATGCTTTAACCCTGGCCCTCAGGAGCCGGAGGCAGGAGGAGTCACAAATTCAAAGTCAACGTAGATTACATAGAGACACTCTGTCTAAATAAGCAAATAAAGATGAAAAGCAACATGGTTCTATCACTTTCTTTTTACATACAAATCTTTCACAAAAGTTCACAAGCTGTTTCAAACACACAGCAGAAACGTGATCATGAAATTTCTTATGAACATGTTCTTTGAGAAGCATAATTTGACAAAGTAGGGTGAAAGCCCTGTCAGGAAAAATCCACTTTCATAGAGAATGAGACAGCCCTTTACAGACACACGAAAAAATCACAGCACAACCCCTGTCCGATTGACTGGGGTCCCCCTAATGCACCCTCCTGTGCCCTGAGTAGTCTTCTCTCTTAACTCGGCGTTTCCACTGAGGACTGCCGCCTGCTCTGGGCAGGTTCCTTCGGGGAAACTGAGTTCCTTCCGCCCTCGGTTCCCAGCGTCAGCTGCAGAAGAGCACGAGCGCCTGACAGCAGAGTGTCTCCCGAGAAGGAGAAAGAGAGAATATTCCCTTTAACCTGCTAATCTTGGGGAAACTGCAAGCACACTGTGTGCCTGAGGTTGTTCTGTCCCGCCCCGCGCGTGGTCTTTGTCGTCTGCACAATGTCAGGTGCCATTTGGGCTCTGAGATACATTTCAGGGCGTTAAGGAAGCTCTTTGTTTACACAGCGTCTGTTTTCCTTCTGTTGGCAGGAGGTGGATCTTACCAGCCTGTGGAACCCAGGCCTATGTTTCTAATCCTCTAAATTGAAACAAAGAAGAACTGTGATGAGAACAAGGTCCCCCCAGGTCATCGCATACACCCGCAACAAGTCACTGTAAGAAGCCACCACCACTGACAGCAGAGTTTGCTCTCGGGGTGCAGTTGTTGTGGGGAAGTAATGGAGGTGCGCGGCAGGAGAGGACGTGAACGCACTTCTGAGGGTGGGGGCTGCGCTGCGGTTACAAACGACACTCCGGGAGAGCGTGAAGGAACTGAAGAAGAGCCCCTTCGTGTTGCTAAACGAAAAGAGAAAGTCTTAGATTAATAGATACAGTGGCGTATGCTTTAGTTTGCTGAATAATCAGAAATGTACAGTTCGGAAATTTGTGAATAGGAAGAGTGTTTATCTCTGCTCGGGGAAGAAATAGCTGATTTGTTTCTAAAGGTTGTATTTCTAGATTTGTGAGTTTTTAAAAACTTAACATCTATGTATTGAATGTTACGTCTGTTATGAGAAACAGTGAATAGTTATTTAAAATACTGACTCCCTGAATCAAACATTCCGAGCTCTTCAGCCCTCCGTGCTCCCTCTTCTTGTTAAGATGTGGATGAAACTCTCACCTAGAGTTTGGCTTCTTTCTCTGGGAGTACTAGAAATCCCCACATTTGCTCAAAAAATTATTGCCCCTTTTTCTCTTTCTTGGCAGTACTGGGAATTGAATCTAGGATCTTTGCTGTGTGCTGTATCCTCCGTATATTTATTTATTTGTTTATTTACTTATTTGTTCGCTCACTTTTTTTTGAGACTGAGCTCTTGCTTTTTTTTTTTTTTTTTTTTTTTTTTTTTTTTTTTTTTTTTTTTTTTTTTTTTTTTTTTTTTTTTTTTTTTTTTTTTTTTGAGACCGGGTCTCGCTTTGTAGTTCAGGCTGGCCCTGAGCTCAGCCTCAAACTCATCACAGCAATCCTCCTGCCCCTGCCTCCTGAGTACTGGGATTACAAGCGTGAGCCACCATGCCCGGCAGTGTGGTATGTGCTACTGGTTGCTGCTGGGTGTGAGTCTCCACGCCCAGTGTTGTATGTGGTTACCCGGGGATCAAACCCAGGCTCTTGTGCTTGCAAGACAGGTGCCGGAACCACTGAGCTAAATCCCTGGCCCTGGGCTCTTGCTTTGTAGTTCAGGTTGGTTCATTATGCAGCCCAGGCTAGTGTAGAACTCTCAGCAATCCTGCCTCTGCCTCCCAAGAGCTGGGATAACAGCCATAAGCCACCACACCCGACACTGTGGTATGTGGTTACAGGGGATCAAACTAAGGACCTTGTACTTGCAAAGCAGGCACCGGAACCACTGAGCTAAATCCCCAGCCCCACTCACTGACTGTTGAAACAAAGTCTCACTGTCACCGAGTTGTCTGGGGTGGGTTGGCAATAGTGATCCTTCTGCCTCAGCCTCCTAGAGTTCTGGGATTTATGAATTTGTGCCACCACATTCAATTTGGCCTTTTTTTTTTTTTTTTGCTTGTTTGTGTTTGTTTGTTTGTTTGAGATGGGGTCTCACTATGTAGTTCACTATGTATGGCCTTGAACATTACACAGTTTAGACTGCCCCAGGGGTTAGCAATCTGCCTGCCTCAGCCTCCCAAGTTTGAAGATTACAGGTGTGTGCCACCATTCCTGTCCTACTTTGCCTGATGGGGAAGATTCACTTCTTTTCCCCACGTATCCTTCGAGAAAAACCCTTCACCATTTAAATAATGAATTTTCTCTTTGTCTTTCAGATGCCTGATTGGTAACACTTTCCCAGGAGCCTCTACTTTTCATATTTTTTTTTCTTAGAATCACCTTCACTGACTTCTTCCTTGATTTCCTGCCATTCCTTCTTAAGAAAGTAAAGCTTGGTGTTGGGAAGAAAGCATGAGCTGTAGTATATAAAAACAGATACAAGTATGTGAAAAGCCTGACGCTTTTAATCTATAGAACCTCAACAAGGTGCTTGTCCCCTCTGAGCCACCAGAGGGCAACACAGGGAACCAGCCGCGCACAGGCCTTTGTAGTCTGCTCAGTGCAGAAAAGGTTCAGTAATCTGCTAACTGCTGCTACAAAGACAAGAGCAAAAACCCAACCCAGGATGCTTTGCCCCACAAATTTATCCGAGAAATAAAGCCATGTACATAAAATAACATCGTGTGATGGAGATAACATTACTGCGGCAAGAACATGTGACCTTAATGTTGTTGGCAACAAGGCTCATCTTGTTGCCAGCTGGAAGGCATTTTTCCTCCCTAGTGCCTGTGGAAAAATATGAACTTTCTTTTTTCTAGGATTAGGGTTCACAGAGTGATAAACACCTGCCATGCCCATATTCTATGGGGAATGACTTCTCTTCCAGTCTACCATGTTCATCCTCAGCTTCAGTGTAAATAAGAGATGATTGGTGAACAAAAATTTAATAGTTACCATATCAGAGATCCTTGTTACTGGGAAGACAATGCTATGAAAGTTTGGGATATTTCTGTTAGACTCATTGGAAAATAAGTGCCTTTAGGCTGTTTCTTAGTTCTGTGTGCTATGTATGGTCATGAATTCACAATACTCCGTGTCCCTGAAGTAGAGCTCTGTGCATTCTGACACACCAGGACCTCCTGGGTCAGTGTTCTCTGAAATCTGAAAGACAATTAGAAAAAACTATAAAAACTTGGGAAGATGCCCCAGTTGGGTCCAAGCCAGACTGATACCACTTCATTGTCTCCACAACTTCTGCTGTCCCTAGAGTACCCAGGGCATCAAACAACACCGAAGAGAGAGATAAGCTTCTGTTGCAATAAGATATGAGATGTATAATGGGTATGAAATATTTGAAAGGAAGAAAAGGAGACAAGAAAAGAGACCAATTGTAACTTGCACCACATTTTCCCCATGACTGCTGATAAAGTTTGGGAAATGCTGTTAAGCAGCTTATGACTTCCTGTGGAGCTAGAGTTCTTCACCTTCCTATATTTGCTCTTCATGGTTGATAGAATCACAGTAGGTGGTGGGCCTGAGCAGTAGGAGCATGTCAACAACAGATCACAGAATCCTCGCCAGACAGAAGCTTCCAAGTGCCAAGTGGGAAATGAAGCCATTTACCTTCATAGCACGAAGAACATGAAGGTCCGTCAAGCTCTCCATCCCTAGGACAAGCAAGAAAGCTCACTCCTCTGCTCCTGAAAAAGGCCCGTGCTTCACTTGCAATGGCGATTGTTGAGGCGGTGGAAAGAGAGAGCTGATCCCTGCCATCCCTTGTCACGGTTTAGCATCCATTGGTAATACTTACTTACTCTTCATTTTTTTAATAGTGGCAAAATGATAATTATTCAACTCCACACTTTGTACTCTGTTCTCACCATTCTACTGTGAATAAATGCCTGTTTTATTTACATTTATTTATTTACATATATTACCAGTATAAACTCATGAATTCTTATTTCTTAAAAGTTCATTATTGTACGTACCTATTTGGATGTTAAAATTCTCTCAGTATTGCATCCTGGGGTCCCTTCTTGCTGTGGTTATGTCTTTAAGAGATGTTGTCCTTTCTTTTCTTTTCTTAATTTTTTGCAGTATCGGGGATCAAGCTCAGGACTTTCAACTTAGGAGGAAGTTGCAGAGCCACTGAGCTATATCCCAGGCCCCCTTTCTGCTTTCTTAACATCTCATTATTTTTAGGCATAACAATATGTTCCAGTCCCATCGGACACTTCCTCTGCCTTAGTCCTACAATCAGCCGGTTCCCAAGTTTCCCTGAATCCTTCAGCGGGAGGTGGTGTCCGAGAGCAAGATCTGAGATGTGCTCATTGCGACTGGAGTGTCTGCTTCTAGGCTTTTCCATGAGAAAAGAAATAAATGTGCATATGAATAATGCAAATGTACACACATGCATATAAATATGTATGTACAGACATGAACACATATACACATATATGTGTGCATACACACACATACATACACACATATATATGGTATATATACATAGTTTAGAAGCCAGGAGTTCATCCAAATACTCTAATTTAATGCGTGCTCATAAGGGTTTTTTTTTTTCTTCCACTCCATCATTTTATGTCCCATCTTCTCCCATGTGAACTCTGAGTCTAACAGCATTAACTTTTGTACTCATTCACTTCTCCTTACAATAAATCTAGACTACTTTGAGCATTGCTTTACCCATACTATTATACTACACAAGGTTACAAAAAATGGAAAGAAAATTCAGAATGTTTGCAAATTCTCCCCAACCCCACTTTACCTGGCTTGAGATGGATGGTTTTGTGGCTTACACCTAAACCACAAAATCAGGAGCAATATTAAACGTACTATTGTTGAGTAAGTGTGTTGTGCAAGAGGCACTGTATTACTGGCTTTGAGTTTTCGTGGGGGGGGGGAGGCTTAAACTGATGTTCACTTTCCCTACAGCCTGTTTCATTTCCCTTCTATGTTATGTTCCACAAAGACACAAATTACAACTTAAGTAGGCATGGAATTAGGAACAACGGAGTATGACTTAAAGACTGAGATGATAAAAAACAGATGAGCAGGCAGATACCTTAGGCCGTAATGGGGAGGGAGCTCTATTTTCTTCTCTTAGACTGGCCACTGAGCATGATGGATGGATGATAAGGAGCATGATCTAAGGAGACGGGAGGACAGTGAAAGTTCATTGTATCCTCCAAACCTCCCTTCAGAAGCAATAGTTCATGTTCTTTCTACTACCAATCTGATTTAAGTGCTTTTCTTGGGATGGGAGAACTTCCTGATATTTGAGACATCAATAGCAGTTCAGAAATGTTCAACAAGTGCCCCACTGTTTGCTGAGAACTTAAGTCAACAATGATTTCATTCTTCAGTTAAATCAGAGCCCCAACCCCAGCCCTCTGCGCCAGCCATGAGCTCTGCAATGGCATTTGCCATGCTGTGTACTTCCGGGGCTGGGATGCATATTGGGATTCACTAGGGAGACTTGAGGCTTCCCACTGAGGCTTCTCCAGTAGCCTGGAGTGATTAAGGGTTGAGAAGAAAAAGACACAGGACAGCAGGCAGCAATGCTGCTGTTCCGGGCCACTCCCCTCCTCTGTGGGCTCCCTCTTCCTCGCAACAGAAGGTCAGGCCATAGGCAACCGCCAAGAAATGGAAAAGTGCTTTGCTATGAGTCCCTTCTTCCTCCACTCTCATGACCCTGTGACTTTCTCTGGGCTGCAAAGTAGAAGTGGGTGGTCTGATCCCACCTGCTGGAAGGGTGAAGAGCTGGCTTGTAGGGTTCTGTGTTCTCGGCTTTTGTGATTGTGGACTGTGTTTCAGCCTGGGTTATCAAGGGACTCCGGTCCCCAAGCAACCATAGAACCCTTTGTGGGACAAAGATGGACATGTTGCAGAAATGAGAAATAAACCTTTAGCCTTTTTTTTTTCTTTAAAACATTTATCGCTTTAGTCAACTTTTTACATTTTATTGTATTTGTATCATGCTTTTTGGTTTTCATTCTTCTGTCAGCTTCACATCTCTGTCTGATAGCTGTTCTCTTTAACCTGAAATATATATCTTGTAATTTCCTTTGGTGAAGGATCATTTGTTGCATTTACTAAGTTTTGTATATTGTCTGAAAATGTATTATTTGATCTTCATTTTATTTTTTGTTTGTTTGTCTTTTGTTTTTTTGTTTTATTGTTTTTTTGAGACAGTCTCACTAAGTAGTTCAGATTGGATTGAACTCATTATGTATCCCGGGCTGGCCTCAAACTCAGGGGTATTGTCCTGCCTCAGCCTCCCAAGTGCTGGAATTAAAAATGTGTCTCACTATACCTGGTGACCTTCATTTTATGTTTCCCCAGAGTTCCATGTGCTTATTATATGTATATGCACAAAAAATAAAATTATAAAATTAACTGAATTAAGTTAGTAAATCCAACATTTTCAATAAATTGATAGTCTTTATAGGTACTTAGCCAACTTCCCACAAACAAAAACCAACAAAGCCCCACAAATACAACAGTTCTTTCATAGTCTGAAAGAGTGAAAATAAGTTTCAATGTGATATACCAAACATTTACAATAAATACTGATTGGTAAGATTTAGAATTTTTAGATAATTCTAGGTGGAGGTGGTTTTCATTCAGTACTTTAAATATAATAGTCAATTTTTCCTGGATTTCTCTATCAATAAATCAGTTGCTAGTCTGCTATTTGTTTGAAGGTAACCATTAAAATTTTAGTCAGTCTTCCTCATTATGCTGAATTTTCTCCTGTGGGCTTTGTCTTTGTAAATGAGTCACCCAAGCCCAAGTCCCTGGGGTCGTCACTCCCAGAATTTCTGTGCTTTTGCTCACAGATGCCACACCAGAAACAAAGGGTAATCCTGAAAGCTGCCTTACTCTTCCTTTCACTGTGGCCCGTGAGTCAAATGTCAACATCTTCTGTAATCTATGAACATCTAAACACAAAGACTTGAAACTCAGAAAATAAGATAAAATTACATAATTTTAAGCAGGAATTAATGTACTAAAATTATTAATTTTCATGCCTTATACATGATGTGTGAAAATTAGTACACAGACTGCTGCATTTTAGTTTATTTGGTTTGAATATTAAATATAGTACTTTCTAGCCTGAACTCTTTTTTTTTTTTTAGGTTTTTGGAGACAGGGTCTCGCTTTGTGGTTCAGGCTGGCCCTGAGCTCAGCCTC
>PVIR01017733.1:13705-34575 GCA_004026965.1 Petromus typicus | reverse complement strand
GCAATCCTCCTGCCTCTGCCTCCCGAGTGCTGGGATTACAGGCGTGAGCCACCACGCCCGGCACTGTGGTATGTGGTACTGGTTGCTGCTGGGGTGAGTCTCCACGCCCAGTATTGTTATGTGGTTACCGGGGATCGAACCTGGGTCCTTGCGCTTGCAAGACAGGCGCCAGAACCACTGAGCTATATCCCCGGCCCAGGGAACATATTCTTAAAATAAGTTCTCCCCGATAAAACTATTCTGTCAAAATGCATGTTTTTGTAATTTCAAGAAACAGTGTCAAATTGCCTTTCAGTGAACTTACAGAAACTTAATGTTATGGTAGAATAAACAAATACGTGTTTTCCCATATCCCCATGACCAGTAAGCTGTTAAACTTTCTGCTTTTTGCAAATCAGATGGTATAAAATATTTTGGTGGTTTGAATTTGCATATCTATTATGACTATTATATGTCAGGATGAGTCCTCCCCATAGACTATTTTTAAGAGCAGTTTTAGGTTCACAGAAAGTACAGAGTTCTCAGATACCTGCTGTTCCCATACGGAGGGTCCCCATTATCAATGTGCTACCCCAGCAGGTACATTTGTTACAACTGATGAGCGTGCACTGACTCACTGTCATCACCTAACCTCATAGTTCACTCTGGGATTTGCCTTTGTGTTGTACAATCTATGGCTTTGAATGAAAGTATCATGACATGTACCTACATTACCATACATAATATTTTCACTCTATTCCATCTGTTCATCCCTTCCTGGAACCCTTAGCGATCACTGATATTTTTACTGTCTTCAGTTTGGCCTTTTCCAGAATGTCATGTGCAGGTGAACCTGCATATCTGTGGGTTCTGCATCCACAAATTCAATCAAGTACAGACTGAAAATATTAGAGGAAAATTACATCTGAACATGGACAGATGCATTTCTTATCATTCCCTAAGCAATTCAGTACAACAAATATTTACATAGTGTTTACATTGTATTAGGCAATCTGTGGTAAAGATGACTTAAAGTATATGGGAAGATGTGCATAGGCTATACGCAACCCACTAGTTGTACACAACCTACTTATATCCATACAAAAAATGCATCATTTTGTTTTATTTTGTGGTGCTAGGAATAAAATCCAGGGACTACCATAGGCAAGGGCTCTACCACTGAGCTACACCCTGAGCTTCCAACTGTGCCATTTTATAAAAGGGACTTGAGCATCTGTAGATTTTAGTATCCACCGTGGTCTTGTAACCAGCCCCTCACTGATACTGAGGGATGACTATGCTCAGAATTACATAGTATATAGCTTTTTCAGATGAGCTTCTTTTACTTAATTGTATGCATTTGATATTTCTCTTTTCATGACTCATTTCTTTTTGGCAATAAATAATATCCTATTATGTGGGTGTATCACAAGTGTGTTTATTCATTTTAATCATTATTTCTTCCAAAGTTGGCAACTATGAATACAAGTGCTATAAATAATATATACAGCTATTTGTGTGAACATAAATTTTCAACTTCTTTGGAGAAATATCAAGGGGTATGATTGCTAGATCATATGTTAAGAGTATATTTATTGGGCAAGGGATTTAGCTCAGTGGTTCCTATGTCTGCCTGACAAACATAAGATCCCAGGTTCGATCCCTGGTAACCATATACCACAATGCTGGGTGTGGTGACTCATGCCTGTAAGCACAGCACTCAATAACCACATACCACAATGCTGGGCATTGTGGCTCATGCCTATAATCCCAGCACTTGGGAGGCACAGGCAGGAGGACTGCTGTGAGTTTGAGGCTGGCATGGGCTACATAGTGAGTTTGGAGCCCTACAAGGCAAGCCCTTATTTCAAAAAAAAAGAATATATTTATTGTAAGAAACTGCCAAACTTCCAAAATAGTTGCACCATTTTGCATTCACATCAATAATGAAAGAGAATTCCTGTTTCACACCCTCACTAGCCTCTGGAGTTTTGCCATCCTAACAATGTGTAGTGATATCTTACTGTGCTTTTAATTTGAAGCTCCTGACAACACATTAACTAGCTTGTAATATACTTATTTGCCCCCATTCCCATTGGTAGTACTTGGGATTGAATTAAGGCCCTTTACACTGAGCTACAGCTTCAGTCCTTCTTTATTTTATTTTAAATTTTGAAATAGCATCTTGCTAATCACTAAGTTGTCCCTGCCGAGCTTAGCTTGTGATCCTCTTGCTTCAGCCTCCCAGAGGGTTAAGATTACAGGCATGTAAACTTATTTGCCATCTCTGTATCTTTGGTGGGGTGTCTGTCAGGTGTTTTGAAATGTTTGTTTTCTTATCATTGAATTTTAAGAGTATTTTGGATAACAATCTTTCATCAGATATGTCTTTTGCAAAGTTTCTCCCAGTTTGTAGTTTATCTTTTATATATATATATATATATATATATATATATATATATATATATATAAAACTATTAGTCTAGACAAGTCTTTCTTCATCTATCTATATCCATGGATATATATCTATGGATATCTATATCTATCTATATCTATCTATCTATCTATATATCTATATCTATAGATAGATAGATATAGATAGAGTTAGTAGAGAGAAAGAGAGAGAGAGAGTGCTATTTCAAGGTGGTAGAGTCTTTAGAAAGTGGACTCACTGAATGCTTTAGGTCACCAGGGGTGCCCTCAAAGGAGATGGTGGGGTTCTGCTCTCTTTCTCTCATTCATTTCTAGACATGAGATGAGCAGCTTCCTCTGTCAGTGCTCCAGCCATGATGTCCTCCCTTGCTGTAGGCCAGCCCCAAAAGCAACAAAGCCTACCAGTCATGGACTGGAACCTCCAAAACTATTCGTCTAGACAAATCTTTCTTCATTTTAAATTGATTTACTTCAGGTATTTGTTATAGTAGTGGAAACCTGAGTAACACACTGTCAGGAAGCACTTATCTTTTTTCTTTTTTTTTTTTTTTTTTTTTGAGACAGGGTCTCGCTTTGTGGTTCAGGCTGGCCCTGAGCTCAGCCTCAAACTCACATCACAGCAATCCTCCTGTCTCTGCCTCCCGAGTGCTGGGATTACAGGTGTAAGCCACCATGCCCGGCACTGTGGTATGTGGTAGGGATTGCTGCTGGGCATGAGTCTCCACGACAGGTATTGTATATGGTTAATTGGGGATGAACCCAGTTCATCACGGGCCCTTGCGCTTGCAAGACAGGCGCTGGAACCACTGACCTAAATCCCCGGCCCCAGGAAGCTATTATTTATTATCATTTAGCTAAAAGAATAAGCTCTTGGTTTTAGCATTAATGTTAAAGACCATTTATGCTTGCTTATAAGCATTGACAGCTTTCCTTTCAGGAATTTTATCAGCTAATTGTTAAATACTGGCAGTATTAAAAATGACTGATACAGACTTAAAATGAAATAGACTACAAAGGAAAGGTTGCACATAATGGCACATGGTTGTAATGCCAGCAGTCTGAAAGGCTAAGACAAGAGGATCATAAGTTCCTGTCCAGCCTGGGTAAGTTAGCAAAATCTGGTCTCAAAATAATAAAAGGGAGCTGGGGACGTAGCTCAATGGTGACTCGCCTACCTGACAAGCACAAGATCCTGAATTTGATCTCCAGTATAAAAATAGCAATTACGATAATAATAGGGTGCGGGATGTAGCTCATTGTGAAGGTCTTGGGATCAATTTCTAGAACCACAAAAACTAAACCCTTATAATTCTCTATTTTCTTATATTTTACTATTATCTATGTTTTTGAAGTTATTTATGTCTAATGCATCTGTAGGATGAAAATAAGACAGGAATTAGGGCATGGCTTAGACTGGCTAGGAAGAGAAGCCTGGCACGATCCTAGAATCTATACAGCACCACCTCTTAGGGCTAAACATATAGAAGTTCTTAGGGCTCCTGCAAGGGGTGAACAGTTTAAAAGGGCACAGACGCCATGAGGAGCTTGGTAGGTGGCTTTCCTTAAGGTGTACTTTTTTCCTCTCCCCTCACTCTGCCCAAGTTTAATCTGCTGATCCAGTTTCTCCCTCACCTTTCATTTTTACTTTTTCAAATAAGCATTGTCACCATCTTTGGTTGTCTTGTTCAGTTCATCGTTCAAGATGAGAAGAACCTAGAAACCACCTCCAGAAGGAAACTCCAGCCCTCCTAGCCTCAGTCACAGAAATCCTACCGTGTACAGTAACTGCATTCTCATCCCAGTTCTGTGCTCAATGACATGACAAATTTGGCAGTGGTGGAAGTACTGGTCTCTGCCAATGCCACAAATCAGAGCTTCCCCTCCACTCCCATTACCAGGGGTCAGTTGTTAACCATGGACCAGCACTCCAAGCATTCCAGCAGCCCGAAGATGTCTCTCAGTGGAAAAGAAGGAGCTCAGGTAGCCAGTCAACCTCACTGCAAATTTGCTTCAGTTTATTAAGTCAGAGGACAAGCAGCTGAGGGCTAAGTAAATTCCTGTCTTCAAGACTGACTTTGAGGCAGCATTGGTGGCTGGGCATGCCAGAAAAACAACGAACTCAGCGGTGTGCAAAACAATTAAGATATTTCAAAGGACTGGCTGTTTTCACAGCCTGGGCCTGCAAGACTCCATCTCCTACCTTTGGATTTCTTATGTAGCTTTGGTGGGACAGTGGATCGGAGATGATCACAGGAGTGCAAGGGATGCTAACTTCAGAGCTCAAAGAATCAAAAACTCGAAAGCAGGGGAATTTCCTGTCTCTGAATTACTCCACTCTGCCTATCATTCTGACTCAGGCAAGTTTACTAAGAGACATTTCGGTATCGTTTTATCCTTTTACTTCTCTTTGTCAGATCTGAATCTCAAGTGACTACTCTCTCTGATTGCTTTCTAGAAATAACCAAATTCTTTTTCCTCTTTTAAAATTCTGACTTTCATTTTTAGGTATCCCTTTGATTAACTTAATCAAAGGGATTAAGTACCTTTCTGTACCTCAGAAAGACTTCAAGTCCTCTTTCTTTTTTGTTGTGCTGAGGAAAACAAAACAATCACCCAAGTCAATACTGTACTTGAGAAAACTGAGAAAAGAAAAGAAAAAAAGAATGAAAGAGTCATTTCAGATTTTAACCTCTACCCTACACAATTATTTTTGGAGGGGGAAGGTACTGGGAATTAAACCAAGGGCTTTATTTCAAGTCAGGCTCTTGCTAATTGCTAAGTTGGCCAGACTGAACTCAAATTTGCAATCCTTTTCCCTAAGCCTCCCAGAGTCTAGGATTAGAGCTGTGGGTCACCATGTCCAGCTTCATACACAAGTATTGTTCTTTTATTAGACATTTCTCCCCTCTAGTACTTGTCCACAGGTATACTATTCATATGTTTATAATAATGCTATATATTCATTTTCATGGCCTCTTCCTTTTATGTAATTTTATATCAGATTCTTTTTCCTGTGTTAAAGCATAATTTTCAAAGACTTAAAAGTACAATTCTTGTGCAAATGTAAAACATGTGATAGGCAGCCTTTCAGATGGCCTCACTGATTCCTGCTTCCCACTCTTTATCTCCCTGCATCATCCCCTCTCCATGAGCCTGGACGACTAAGAGTTGAGCATGAAATTTTTCTTTTGCCCTCTTAGGTTTAGTACTTGGAAGCCCCTGAATGAGACTGACAAAAGAGAGGTCAATAAGAGATGTCATAGCTCATATCCAAAGGTCCCCTCAAGTCCTCAAGCTCTTACAAGTGAGGCTTTTGGGAAGTGACTGGATCATGGGTATATGATACACTGGCTCAGTCAGTCCACTGATCAGTTTACAGCTGGGGGTGATGTTGGGAGGAGAAGGCTGGTGGGTCAAGAGGTGGATCACCATGGGCTTAGCCTAGAAGGGTTTTATCCCTCCTCCTCTTCCCTTGATCTTTGCACAACTTCCTGCCTGCCATGCCATGAGCTCTTTCTCCTCTGCTATGCTGCCCTGCCTAGGAGCCAACTTACCATGGACTGAAACCTCTATAAACTGTGAGCCAAAATAAACATCTCTTCCTCTAACTTGGGGGGAGGGGTATTTTGCTCCAGCAATGAGAAAGTAACTAAGGAGAAAGGACAAATTTTTGTTTTACATGAGCATGTGGGAATTCACAGAAAAATGTGACTCAAAGAGGCACTTAGGATTTGGGGATCACATCTTCATAAATGGGAGAAAGAGAACAGGCACTTACAGGAGAATAGATGACTCTTAAAATAAATAAGGTCTCAAGAGGATAAATGAGAGATATGACAGAAATGATAATTTCTTAACAGTGTGATCTCATCTTGATGCCCACTTCCTGTCTCTAATCAATCGATCAATTAATCTTCTGTGCTTTGAAACTCGCAGGGAAGAAATTTATGATGGCTAAATTAATGCGGGGCTCTGTTCTTAGGAAGTTAAGAGGAGTTTGGGCTGGGAGGGCTCCTCCAGAATCTGCTGATATTCAAGCACCTTCAGCTCAAAATAATTTTTTATGCTACAAGACCATATTCTGGACCCCTTCATAAGGAATAAAATATGGAAACGGGAGATGTCAGGTCAGATACTTGGTTGTAAAAAGATGGTGACTTTTATCCAGTGTGTTCTCTTTCTCTTCTTGCCTCATTCACAGCTGGTAGAAGCCTGCTGCCATGTCGTGACGTAGCCCTAAGGAGAGGCCCCCATGGCAGAGTTTACAGCTCAGGCCTGCCACAGCCAGGTAAGCAAGCCTGGACACAGATCCTTCCTCAGTCAAACCTTGGGATGACTGAAGCCTCAGGAAACACCTACGCCCAGAACTGCACTGCTAAACTACTTGAAAATTCCTGACTCACAGAAACTAGGACATGAATAATGTCTGTTGTGCCTCTGGGTTTGGTGTTTTTTGTTATGAAGCAGCAGAAAACTAATAGAAGTGCTAAGGATTTTGTACACCTCATTAATTAATAAAGGAATCAAACTAGATGTGGTAGCACGTTCTTGTAACCCCAGCATTCTGGGACTCTGAGGCAGAGACCTCAAACCTAACCTGGGCAATGTGATGACTAAGGGAGACTTCATTTTAAAATAAAAAATAGAAAAGGTCTGGGGAGGTAGCTCACTGTGAAGATCCTGGTTTCAGTCTCTAGTATTGCAACAAACAATCCCAGGAATCAGTATGATGTTACAAACAATTTAAGTCAGAAAACAACAACAACAACACAGATTAAATGAATCCTGAAATGAATCTGCTAAAAGATATAGATCTGATTAATACATGGCAATGAAATGTAATATTTTAATATATGAGCCATCTTTTTACAAAGGGAAATTATATTTCTATCAAACAAATTCTCTTGCATTAGTGTGGACAATGATCACCCACAACTGGGTAAAGTGGCACATGTCCACAATCTCAGCTACTCGGGAGGTTGACACAGGATAGCAAATTCAAGACAGGCAAGACCTTGTCTCAAAATAGAATAAAAAAGGGTTGGGAAATCTAGCTTAGTGGTACAGTGCTTTCCCAGACTGTGTAAGGCCCTGGATTCTATCTCTATTAGCAATAAAAAAAAAACAAACAATAAAAGAAAAAAATTGTCTACATGGCTTTTAGTTTTCTACAACTTAATGTCACAAGGAAGTACAAAATAGCTGTTTAGAAGAAAGATAATCTAAGGTACACATCTCTATAAAATAGAACTATCCCTAATTGGTCTGCTAGATAACACCCAGCATTTTGTTAAAAAGATAGAAGTAATCTCTTTTACTGATTTTTAAATCTTTTTCTTTTCTAGACACTTGTTTATGTTAAGGCTTTCTAATTACCATATAATATAGAATATAGAATACATTATGCTAGTAAGTTGGAATATCCAGCTTTTTAGTTTCCTGTTATTCAAATTTTGGTTGTTTCCAGGATTTTTCTTGTTTACTATGTCAGATTGTATTATTACTTCAAACAGATATTTTAGTGTTGCAAATAGCAACTATATGAATTTTCCCTTAACATAAATTCCTATGGGCAGAACAAAGCAAAACAATATTCTATTACTATTTACCACTCTACCTCCTCTGCCTAATTTCTGTTTCCTTACATCTACTAGGCCACTGAACAGATACATCACTTTCCCTCTCTTTCTGCTTCCAATTGTTCTGTTATCTCTGCCTAAAATACTCTCTCTTCCTACTTGGCCTGAGGTACCATTTATGGCTTTTAAGGGTTTCACCACCCCTTGAAATAGAATGCAAAATGTTGTGTATACATGTGCATCCATATATGTGCGTGTTTTCTCTGCAGGAGAAAGTCCAGAGATTTCATCAGCTTTTCAAAGGAGGTTCATGCAATGTCAAAGACCAGGTGCAAAATGTTTATTCTTTCCCCTTTGTGCCTCACTGATTTATCTTCCTGTGCTAGCTTTACAACAGTACTCCTTAATGGCTTCAGGGGTGTTATTTTGTTTTTTTAATTTTTAGGACAGATACTTTCAAATGGTTGGCAGAGGGAATGAAAGAGAAAAAATAAATTAGAATACCACAGGAGAGGCACGTATGATGATACCTCATAGATCCAGAACATAAAAAGTGAGAGCTACTGTTGGCTCTTACTCAAGTGGCTATCAGGTGAGAAGCAATGTAGCAGGGCCCCTGAAGGCCAGCTAAAGTTTGGATCCTGACTTTGGTGTTTACGAGTTGTTTTGGGTGTCTAGATATCCCCCACAAACCCTCCTATGGTCAGAAGTGGGACTTTTCAGAGGTGGCAGGATCTGGAGTGTGATGCTCGAATCAAGGATATGTGATTACTAAATTAGTCCACTGATTTGGTTTGGCATAGTTCTGGGTAGGATTAAGGGTCTCATCATGGGTGTGAGTGCTACCTGCTTTAAGGATAGATAGTCTGGAAGGATATGAGGGGTACAGATAAGGTCACTGCTTGTTGTCTTTTGCTTGCCTTCTGCCTGCTCTGTGATGCCCCTCTGCTGTGCCACCCTGCCTTGGAGCCAGCTGATTATGGACTGAAACATCTACACACTGTGAGCCAAAATAAACCTTTTCTCCTTAACTTTGGGTATCTTATCAATGAGAAAAGTAACTAAGACACTAGTTTTATGACCTTGGGTGATCTTATCTATATAATCTGGGTGACAACAGTACCTAATTCATGAAACTGTTGTAATAATTAAATGATATAATATTCTATATAGTATCTGGCACATACATAGTAAATACTTGAAAAATGCTAACTATTATTCCAGATTAAACCACTTTAATATGCATTTTCTAATATGATGACCTATGAGACACTTTTTCATTCTTTCAAATGAAAAATTTCAGACAAAGGAAAAGCAGAGAGTATAACAAATCCTTGTGTATCTATCACACAGCTTCAACAATTGTCAACACATAATTTTTTTTTTTCCAGTACTGGGCATTAAACCTATGACACTGCACATGCTAGGCAAATACTCTATCACTGAGTTACATCCCTAGATTTTAATAAATAATCTTATTTCAGTTATACACTCATCCACATTCCCACAGACTCAGGCTATTTTGAGGCCTATCCTGGCTGTCAAATCAAAAAGTTAAAAATTTCTGTAAGAGTTCATTATCCCACTTTTATTAGGAAGAATGACATGCTCAGTGAAGTTAGGTGATTCTCAAAGTGAGATAGCTGGTAAACATATTAGCCAAAATTCAAGTAGAAGAGTGACACTTGCTTTCCTTTACATTTACTGGCTGATATAAGTATCCATGATTTGAAGTTTAGGCTGCAAAAATCTCCATTCCCACAAGGAATCTTAGCATTTTAAAATGTATAAAGAAGCCAGAATAGTATAAAAGCACTGGCATTCAACACCAAAAAATAATACACCCACAGATTAAGTTCCTTTGGATTTATTTTTATTCTTGTTTAAAGGATTTATCTTGATCACTTAAGTGTGAAAGCAAGACATCAACGGTTGAGATTTTGTGATGCTCCATAACTGAACAAAATGTTTCATTTTGTTTGTTTTCGTGACCCAGCTTTCAGCACCAAAATAAACGCCTCAGCACCTGCCTGTGATCTGTCACATTTTCAAACGTAAGTACAATATTCCTGGAAATTTAAAGAAAGACTATGCAGGCAAAAGTTGCACATAGGGAATTAAAATTAAAACACTTGACACCATGAAAGTTTTCGACAGTGTTAATTGATGATGATGAAAATATAATAATAATAATCATGAGGCTGACAAGTGACATATGACCCATATACAGGAAGAGGGAAACAAGTCAGTCATTCATTCATCCATAAACAACAGCTGGCAAAGCAGCTTTGGCATGCACTTTGTCGCAGCAAAAGGCCAAAGAGATGATGTGTATGTCACTGAACCTGAATCCAAAAGCTTTGGAGCTGGCCCAAATTCTGACTCCTACTTCATACCAAATATATGACCATCTCTATGTTACAAGTTTATCTGTTTCCTCATTTGTAAAACAATGTAATAGCATAATTTACACAGTATTTTTTAGGAGGATTAAATAAGATCATGTGATTAATCTGTGTTTATAACACATTATTTAGGAGTTGTCAGATGTTCTTTAACCTTTAGTACATGAGATAAATAGGATTGCTTTTTTTTTTTTTTTTTTTCTGAGATAGGGTCTCACTATGTAGTTTAGTCTGATTTTGACTGTGGTTGTTTTGTTTTTGCAACAGGATGTCCCTATGCTTTTTGGATTGGTCTTGAACTCACTATATAGCCTAGGCTGACCTTTAACTGATGGTGATCTTCTTACCTCAGCCTCCCGAGTGCTGAAATTATGGACTTGTGCCACCACATCTCAGTTTTAAAATTCTTTTTCTTTTTTTTCCTGTTACCAGGGATCTAACTCAGGACCTTGTGCTTCCAAGGCATGCATGGCACCACTAAGTTAAATCCCAGGCCCAAGATTGGTTTTTAGGAGTCCAGCACCATAGACTGCACTATGGTCTCTAGAGGAATATGCAGTGATTTAGGAGGAGTGTAAACTTTTCAGGTACACCTGGTGAATTGAGGAGGATCTAGCCCCCATGTAAGCCCACAGAGAGAAGCAAGAGCATTTTCAAGTATATAAATGATGTGATAGTGTTGTGTCCCTCCGAAAGAGTGGATTAGCATTTAGCATTTGGATTCTGGGCATTTTGGTCAGATTGAGTCTGCCCAAGAATATGCAGGGAGAAACTGCATGAAGGGAATGAAAATGAAGACATCTGGTGGGGCTGGGGGATTTCAGTGTCTGCCTGACAAGCACAAGGTCCCCAGTTCAATTCCTGATACCACAATGCTCGGTGTGGGGGCTCATGCCTGTAGTCCCACCACTGGGGAGGCTGAGGCAGTATTGCCGAGTTCGAGGCTAACCTGGGCTACATAGTGAGTTCAGGGCCAGCTTGAACTACAAAGTGAGACCCTGTCTCAAAAAAACTTAAAAAAAAAAAAAAAGGAAAACACCTGATACTATGAAGTCTTTTAACATTGTTAATTGATGTGGCCACTCTAGGGCCTTTCAAAGGAAAGGACAGATCAAGCAGCACTGTGTAACTTCTTCCAAACTCAGGAATGAAAATGGGCTATAGGAAATATAATTATGGACAAGATTAAAATTCATTCACTTTAAATACATAAGAATAAAGAGCAGGCTGGGCATAGTGCCATACATGTAATCTCAGCACTGGGAAGGCTGAGACAGGATGATTGCCCAGAGTCCAAGGACAGCCTGGACTATATAGCGAGACCCTGACCAAAAAATAAATTAAAAAAAATAAAGTGCAGTGTATCAGAGGAACCTTAACTGTTCATAAATTATTCCTTCCTCAAGTCCTTGAAATGGCCCCTACTGTTTTTCTCTCTGAAGGAAAATCCTATTATAATTCTCACATCTAAATAAAGATACTCTAATATTCCCTTTTCTTCATGCTGAGCCTCTTGTTGAATTAGAAAACTTTAATCTTTCAGAATGGTTTCTCAGTTCTTTTTGTATCCCACAAATAATGTTTAAAGCTCCTCAAAATTATTATGACAAACAATAATTTTAAATGAAAGCTTATTATCTCTCCAAATAAATCACAGCAAATGCAAAGACTTTATTTTCTTCCAAGATAATTATCTAAGAAAAGGAAGAAAATATATTAAGCTAAGTGCAATACTGTTTGCTGTTATATAAAAACCAGGCACACAATGGCTTGGAGTCTAGCAAAAAACAGAACATAATTATCCATCATGTAGTCTTGACTCTGATCTTGGAAGTCTGACCTTGGTAAGCCATTTTGTCACTATTTAGCTGTTTTCTCCTCAGTAAAAAGAGGAATTGGGTATCTAGTCCTATTGCTCCATTGATACAACAGAAATTTGCTTTTCATTGCAAGAACATCAAAACATATTTGCTATAAAATGAAAACCAGAGAGGTGGGATGAAGAGAGATGATGCAACTCACTCCTAGTGTCACAGGAGCCAAGCCAGAGTTTAAATTCCAAGATGTGTGGCTTCTAGCCAGATGAGGTCACGCACCTTAAAATTTTTTCCAGGGATATCCTGCCTGCTATAAATATGAAAAGGTACCAGGAGAACCACAAAAGATATTAGGCTACCATGAACTTCCTTTAAGGAAATAGTTATTTTGCAGGGAGGTGTGGTAAAAGTCATAGCTAACTTATTGTGGTCAGAGATATGGGTGTTGATTCCAGAGAACCACATGAAGGCAGACCAAGTTCTCATATATAGCAAGATATCTGGTGTCAAGTGCACACAGTACTGACCTTGGTGTGTAGGGCATATCTGGGCAAAGGCCAGGCCTGACCCATTGGTGAGATTAGCATGGGCATTCTGCAGGATCCTCCCACTAGTACAGTGCCTGGGGTCAAGAGTGAGGGAAGAGTGACCTACCAAATTAGGGAAGGGAACTTTACAGAAAGGAAACAGTACATGAAAGGCTTGAAAATCAGTCAGTTCCTAATTTAAAAGCTGAAAATGACAGGTACTCATTTTCTCAGTACATGTCCGAGGTCAGCTATTCAGATGCATTACATAGCTTGACTCTGGAGCTAATGTTAAAAGAGAGCCCAGAAAATCCCTTCTGGAGGTGGTGGTAGCTATAGGGGCCATAGTGCAGGAACTGGTTTAGATGCCACTGAGAGATCAGAGCGCAGTGACCAAGAGTCTGGGCTTTGGAGACAGATTGTCTAGTAAAGAATTCTGGCTCTAACCTTTGAATAGGATGCCTGACCTCACTGGGCTTTACATTTCTCACTAAGGAGAGGACAACTCTAGACCTTTGTTAAAAGATTACTCAATCACAGGAGCTATGCTCTACCTCAGATGTTCTGAACAATTCTCACAACAATCTGGGAGGTACTGCTTTTATTATTCTACTTTTACAGCGAAGGAAATTGAAGCCCAGAGAGGAAAACCTGTACAAGAACATGCTGGTGGGCCAAGGATTTAGCTCGGTTAGTTCTGACATCTGCCTGACAAGAGCAAGGTTCTGAGTTCGATTCCCAGTAACCACATACAACAATGCTGGGGATGTCACTCATGCCTGTAAGCCCAACACTTGGGAGGCAGAGGCAGAAGGATTGCTGTGAGTTCAAGGCTTGCCTGGGCTACATCGTGAGCTCGGGGCCAGCCTGAACTACAAAGCAAGACCCTGTCTCAAAAAATAAAAAGAAAGAAAAAGAAAAAGAAAAAAGAACATGCTGTTATGAAGTGGAGGAGTCTTAAATAGATGCAATTCTATTAACTGTACTAGTTACACAGAGAATGTTCTCTGAAGGGGGTACTCAGTGTGCCTCCACTTCTGCAAGTTGCTAACAAAGGCTTTCATGTTTTGCTAGTGGAGGTGGCCTGCTCTCTTTGTGCTACTATATGAGAAACAACTCTATCAATCAAAATGTATTTAAAAGTGGAAAGAATACAAAAGGTACTAAAAGACTCATGGCCGGTATTATTTTCATTTACTTCTCCTCTCTGATTATTTCAAAGCACATCCTAGACGTATCATTTCACTCATGAATATTTTCTATATTTTTGTATATATCTTCAAAATAATAAGAATTCTTTGAAAAACACAACTGAAAATCTTCTAAGGGATGGGAAAACCAGGCCATTTTTTCCTTCACTTATACACTCCACTATGTACTTTCCTTCTCTCATCAGCTGTGAGGATCATTCCTCAGACATACTGTGTTGGAGACTCACCCGTGTGGCAGTTTTGTTGGGGATACTAACTGGGTTTTCAATAACTCAATTCAGTTTTGGCACTGGCCATCTAGAGACCACAATACAACTGTCTCTGTTTCAGATGCTTATTGCAAGGCCCCGTTAGTGACTTTGTGACCTGTACGTCTGGTCCACTGGCTATAAATGGGGCTCCGATGACTCCTGCCTCCACTTGATAACATGCTGAGATAGCTCACAGAACTCAGGGAAATATTTATGTATACTGGTTTATAAAAGGATATTCTAAAGGATGTAGATGAACACCAGATGAAGTGATGCAGTAGTCAAGCTATGGGATGGAGAACATGCGTTCTTATAGGACTTAATCTCCAGTCTTCTTCCCACTTTCCCCTGAGCAGTCTCATTCCTGAGGTTATCTTGGGGTCTGACACAGCCATATTTATGCAATTGTATATGTGTGAATATATGCAAAAATGAAATTTTAAAAATTGATTTCAAGACAACAAAATGTTATTTTATCCTAAACATTTGTTGCACTTTTAGAATTCTTCTATAGTTAAATTTTTTCTCTTTTAAAATTTCATTTTTGTATATACTCACACATATACAATTGCATAAATATGGCTGATAGAACATAAAACTAATATTCAGCCTTTCAGAAATTGCATGCTTTGTAGAAAGTCCCTGGAGAATATTTATAATACCCTTGCTGTACATAATATGTTTTACTCAGTGTAAAAGATACTGCCCCAGGAGAGTTGTGGTAGTGATTATTCCATCATTAAGGATCTAAGGATGCAGGTCTGATGGACTCCCTGATAGTTCCACAGTTTCATGCTTACAGAATTTTGGACTTGCTGCTGTGCTTGGAGACTCATCATTGTGCTTGTACGAGGGCCATGCTTCCCACAGGCTTCTCTCAGCCAATGAGTGAGCCCAGTAGGGACACAAAGGTAAGCACTGGCTGGCAGTCTCTTAGGGAGACTCTGGGAAGGACTACTTGATGGCCTGGCAAACTTTCCTTAGGCCAGCAGACCAGTGTAGTCCTTCATCCAATCTCCCTTTCTTTTTTTTTCTTCATATGGGGTTAAATTTTCACTGCATTCTGATACATATTTCTAGTTTTTTCCGGATCTTTATCTATTTTGCCTTTCATAGCTATTTCTCTAAATAAATCCTCTATATGTTTAACATTATCTTGATTTTTCAGAAGACTCAGAAAACTATCCATTTATTTAAAAACATTACTTCATCTTGATTCCTTTAATTCCAATCCAATACCACAGAATTCATTTTATCTTTTTTTTTTTTAAATCTTTTTTTTCTGATAATGAAGAAACTGGAAGTGATTCATATATATTTATTTTCTCTATCATGGAATACATAAAAAGTAGTTTTGGAATTGGTAACTTGTACCATGGCAAAAAAAAAATAAACAAGCCAACCACTCATTAGAGTTTAATATGTTTATAATGCTTTTGGTCTCTAGCCCAAGCATATATATGTCAAAATAGTGTGTTCAAAAGTTACTTGGCTGAGTTTTTATCCTAGAATTTTGATCATACTCTATGGTTTGATTTAGTTCATGATTTCAGCTAAAAGCTGATTCCAAAGCTAAGCCAAACGCTAAATCAATCCATAACCCAAAATAAAACACATATTTACAATCAGACATTCTAAGACCAGCCCAAATCTATGAGTTCTGTTCAGAAACCAGTTTGTAATCCTGCCAGAAATGCAGCCAGTACTCTTCTGTACAATGTAGCAACTAGAGTTGTATTAATACATTTATGCTTGACCTCAACTAAAAGATGGGCTCAACACAGAACATAATTATGACATAGAATTAAACAACTGAAAACTAACCCATGAATAAAATCACAGCTGGGCATGGTGGTGCACACCTGTAATCCCAGCACTTGGGAGGCAGAGACAGCAGGGTGACCACAAGTTTGAGGCCAGCCTGGGCTACACAGTGAGTTCAGGATCAGCTTGAACTACAAAGTGAGACCCTGTCTCAAAATACAAAACAAAACAAAATACCAAAACCATAATATGATTTAGTGTAGTCTATAACCCAGAATATACTAGTTCATTCCTAGATTCAGTCACTCATGAATTTACTTGTCAAGTATTTATTGTAAGTCTATCATGTTCTAAGCACTGCTGTCGATGCTGAGACTCATCTGGATGTGGGAACATTTCCTAGAAGCTCACACCATACTCATGGCTTAACTGCAGCCAACACTTCTAGTGACAAGTATCATCAAATAACCTCCCACAGATTTTTTTTATGATGTCATATTCTGCTTCAATCCCTTGTGGTAAGTTTTTATTATGTCATAGTATGTCCTGTCATGGTCTTACCCCATAACTCTCTGACTTAGTAACTTCTATACTTGCTTATGACCATTCATTCAATAAATACTTATTAAAAGTTTTTAGACTGTCAGAACATGGAGACACAAAAATACTGCCTTCAAGTAACTCACAATCTTTAATTCTACAAAAGGACACTGAAAAAAATCTTTTAAAATATGATATATTCTTAGGTACTGTCAAAGTTCTGTGGGAGCTCAATGCTAATATGGTTAAGTGAAGTGATTTCTCCACTGTTCTTTGGAGAATAAGAGTTTAGTGAAATAGGAGGAAATTCTTTTTTTTTTAGTTCTTTTTTTTGAGAGATGGTCTCACTTTGTAGTACAGGCTGGCCCTGAACTCACTATGTAGCCCAGGCTGGCCTCAAACTCAGAGCAATCAATAGTTGGAAATTCTAAGAAAAGAACACTCTGAGCGAAAAGATGAGAGATGGAAGGGAAATGGAATGCAGTGTTTCAAAATGGTTAGCTAATGATGCTGGATCCTTTGGAGATACTGGGTTTATATTAATTGGTAGTAATAAGATTTGTTTTAAATCTGACCTAAGGATATTTGGTAACAAATCCCATAGATACAATATAATTACTTGATGAATGCAATGATTTTAATGTTCTCCAATACATTATAGAGGCACAAAACTCCACCTTCATCTTCCTCAGGGTTGTGGATGGGCCAGACAATGAAATTGATAAGATAATTTAACAGGAGAAAATCACTCAAACTTATTTAATATAATTTTTACATGGCATGAGAACCTTCATGTGGAAATTAAGATCCAAATAAGTAGTTTGAGTCAATCATTTATCTACTTGAACTGGACAAAGAATAGTAATCTGGGGCCGGGGATTTAGCTCAGTGGTTCTGGCGCCTATCTTGCAAGCGCAAGGACCCAGGTTCGATCTTCGGTAACCACATACAATATTGGGCATGGAGACTCACCCCAGCAGCAGCCAGTACCATATACCACAGTGCCGGGCACGGTGGCTTATGTCTACAATCCCAGCACTCGGGAGGCAGAGGCAGGAGGATTGCTGTGATGTGAGTTTGAGGCTGAGCTCAGGGCCAACCTGAACTACAAAGCGAGACTCTGTCTCAAAAAAACCTTAAAAAAAAAAAAAAAAGGATAGTAATCTGAAAATGTGATAAGGGAAAGGGGCTTGGACTAGGGTGGTTCCTTGGGTACAGAAGTAAGTAAATAAGGGTCAGTTCAACAACAACTATACAGAATATTTTTTGTGCCTTGGATAGTAAGGATATTGCTTTGTAGAGAAGATATCTTTTACATGAGAATTTCAATTTCTGTTTTTAAGAAACAGAATAAAGATCAGAGTGATTTTCTTGCACCTGTTGTTTTAAGTGACTTTAATTAAAAATGGTCAATAGGTCACAGTAGTATATCTTAGGGCCATATGTGTGTGTGTGTATGTGTGTGGATGTTTTTTTTTTTTTTTTTTTTTGAGACAGGGGCTCACTTTGTAAGTTCAGGCTGGTCCTGAGTTCACTAGGTAGCCCAGGCAAGCGTTGAACTCACAGCAATCTTCTTGCCTCTGCTTCCCGAATGCTGGGATTGCCGACATGAGCCACCATGCCTGGCATTGTGGAATGTGGTGCTGATTGTTGTATGTGGTTACTGGGGATCGAACTAGGGACCTTGTGCTAACAAGGCAAGCTCCAGAACCACTGAGCTAAATCCCTGTCCTGTGGGCCAAATATTCAAAACTCCTCCAATATAACAGAAGCAGGATGCTCTCAGAGGTCAGATTGGAAAGACTAGAATATTCTTGGGATTAGCTGAGGGTATAGTTCATGGAGAAAGCTAATACTCCCCACAAAAGAAAAATCTTGGGATTAAAATTGTAGGCTATACATATCTTGTGCTTCTAATCATCACCATGCATTTCCTAAGATCTGCATAACTTCTTTTATCATAATTACCTTCCCATCCTATAGTACATTTCCCAACATTGACTAATCACTGTGTTATATGAATTTCCGTAAGCCAGTGTCACAAATTTAAATGTCTAGAAGTGCTAGGTGGATAATCTCAGCACTCGGGAGGCAATTTTTTAAATCTCTTCATGGCCAAGTGGGAATGATAGCAAATGAGAAATACTAGCCTTGTCCAAAGAAGGAAATTACTTTTCTCTGGCAGCTGCTGCCACACAGAAATGTAGGCCAAGGGTTGCCAAAACATTAACATTTTCAAGAGAAGCTAGGAATCCTGACTTTTTACTATGGAAATTCCAAATCTGGTAACTAGAGAAAAGAAAGCAAAACACTATGCATAGGGCAACAAAGCAAACCTACCCCAGGGCAACTGTGTGATCTTGACTTAAACTTTTACACTCTATGATATCACCATACTTATGAAGGACTGTTCCATTCCTTAATGAGATCACCGATCAATGACTTCCCTAATATGGACCTAACCCACCTCCTGTTGTGCACCTCCCATTGGTGAGATTAGAATGTGCTCATCTCTCTGAGACATTAAATTCCAGACTTCTCCTGGTGATCTTTCGAACTTTGGTAATAATCTGATCCTCCACTCTTGAGGTTTGGTCACACCCTTTACATTATGAACTATGCCAACACTTTGGAATGACAGTTCATTCTTCCCATACCACTGCAATTCTCTACACATCTCAGTATCAGCCTGTGGTGACATGCATCAGTCTCAGCCAAGGCCCACTATCTGGGATAGAGAATGGGAAAAAACAATCAGCATCATCACACAGAAGGATGAGGTTCTTTGGGCAAGTTTGTGATAGCATAAGAAAGTGCATTAAAAGGGCCAGGGATTTAGGTCAAGTGGTATTGCATCCACCTGAGAAGCACAAGGGCCCGCATTCCATCCTGAGTACTGAAAACAGCAACAACAAAGTACATTAAGCTGAGTGTGCTTGGGAGGCTGAAGCAGGAGTATTGCCATGAGTTCAGCACCAGTCCGGACTACATAATGACCAGCCTGAACTACATTGTAACACCTTGTCTCAAAAGATCAAAACCAGAAGAAAAAAGAAAATAAAGCATAGTAAGAGAGCTAATTAAAAGAATAATGAAAGTTAGAGAAGGGCATTTATTTTATTTTATTTACTTATTTTTTTTTTTGAGACAGGGTCTTGCTTTGTAGTTCAGGCTGGCCCTGAGCTCAGCCTCAAACTCACATCACAGCAATCCTCCTGCCTCTACCTCCTGAGTGCTGGGATTACAGGCGTGAGCCACCATGCCTGGCACTGTGGTGTGTGGTACTGATTGCTCCTGGGCATGAGTCTCCATGCCCAGCACTGTACATGGCTAACCAGGGATCAAACCCAGGTCCTTGCACTTGCAAGACAGGCGCCGGAACCACTGAGCTAAATCCCCGGCCCCAGAGAAGGGCATTTAAATATATGACATAGATCTCTTTAGAGTGTGTAAAAGATGTACAGTCAGTTTTCAGGTCAACTCATCATAGTACAGAACTATAGAAGTTCTTAGATGAGATGGTTCACTATATATACTGTCTTTCTTGGAGGTAACAAAAGGTTATCTTTTTAACTTAAAGGAATGAAAACTCATGGATTATAATTAAGATATATGTAACTAATAATTGAACATTCTCTCTGAGTTCCTTTCTTGGGAAAAAACACAAAATCGTGAATGTAGCTATTATGGTTGGGGCGTAACTGAACTGGAGAGTGCACCCCAAACTCAACAGGACCTTGTAAACACCCTGGAATGCAGTTGTTATGGTTTGCGTCTACATATCCCCCAAAGCTTCATGCAGTCACATGTGGGCTTTTTTAGAGGTGGCTAAATCTAGAGTATATGATGCTGGGATTAAGGGTACAATTACTAAATCAGTCTCCTGATTGGGTTGGCATAGCCCTAATCCTATTAGCCTAAATAGAATATAAAAGAGGCAGAAAGGAGTTGCTAAGGTCCCTTGCTCACTTGCTTTGCTCCTTTTGCTGTAAATTATTTCTCCTCTGCCACGCCCATCTTCCATGTGCTATCCTGCCTTGGAGTAACACAATTAGGGACTGAAAACTCGACAAACTCCAAGCTAAATA
Organism: Petromus typicus; assembly: GCA_004026965.1. Taxonomy (NCBI): domain Eukaryota; kingdom Metazoa; phylum Chordata; class Mammalia; order Rodentia; family Petromuridae; genus Petromus; species Petromus typicus. Next base: position 13,981 of record PVIR01017733.1, on the reverse strand, counting down.
AACCTTTCCTCCCTTAATTTTGGGCATTGAGTATTTTGTCTCAATGATGAGAAAAGTTGTTAAAAAACAATAAACATAGGGGCCGGGGAGTTAGCTCAGTGGTTCCGGCGCCTGTCTAGCAAGCGCAAGGACCCGGGTTCGATTCCCCGGTAACCACATAACAATACTGGGTGTGGAGACCCACACCCAGCAGCAACCAGTACCACATACCACAGTGCCGGGCGTGGTGGCTCACGCCTGTAATCCCAGCACTCGGGAGGCAGAGGCAGGAGGATT
>PVIR01017733.1:0-13605 GCA_004026965.1 Petromus typicus | reverse complement strand
CAATAAACATAGTAGCATACAATATTTATCTGACTATCTTCCATACTGCAGCATGACTGAATTTTACTGTTGCTAAAGTCATGGAACCCATGGAATATATGCTTTAGGATTCTTCCTACCTTCTTGTTTCTACTTTATTGTTTTTTAAATCTCTTCAGGGGTTAGTAAGATTGCTAACAGAGAATGGAATTGTTGTACTCAGCATATCACAAACCTTTTCAGGTAATGAACCATCTAACTTTTAAAGTAAGGGATTCTTGAAATAATAGCCATTATAACAGAAATAGATATGATTTACTCTTATTAATATTTATCTTCTATGTTAGTAAATATCAGCGAGCAGAAGTTTTCATTCTCTTTCCAAAGGAGAAGTTATCAAACTCCTTTGCCAAAACATTATAACAGACAGAGCCTTGATGTAGAAAGGAGTTTTGATTGGAAGCTATGGTTTTCAAGCAGCATCGTGCTGTTTTAAAGGATTGCCCCAATTGCTATGTGGAAAATGAACTGTAGGGGGCCAGAGTGGGAACAGGACACTAACAGTAGGCTATTAGTAGTACTCCAATAAGAAATGATGATGGCTTGAACTGGAGGAGAGAGAGAGAGAAAAAGCGAGAAGGAGAGGGAAAGAGAGGAAATGGGAGAGGAGAAGCAGGAGAGAGAGAGAGAGAGAGAGAGAGAGAGAGAGAGAGAAAGAAAGAAGTAGAGACAGAGAGAGAAAGAGAGAGAGAGAAATGTATATATGTATTTTGGCAGTAGAACCAATAGAACCAGATGATGGATTAGATATGTGTGATGAAAGAAAACAGAAAATCAGAGGTGATTCCTAAGGTTTTAGCTTGAGCAACAAAATGTATACTATTTATTAAAATAAGAACAGACAAGAGTACTCAGTAGGTTCCTGAGAAGCAGATGCATACCAAAAAGTTGAAAGAATTTTGCAGCAAAATAACTAAATTTCATAATTAGCATTCGCAATTATTTGTTTTATCACATATCTTTATTCATGAAAAGGGGATTTGTAAAAAATGGAAGACATTTATTTCCTTTCTTTTACTTACTTCTCTTTTTTGGTAATAGGGTGGAACCCAGGCACTTTGCACTGATATACACCCCCAGCCTTTTTTTTTTTTTTTAAGACAGGGTCTTATAAGTGACTAATGTGTTCAGGCTGGACTTGAACTTGCAATTCTCCTGCCTGCACCTCCCAGAATGCTGGGATAATAAGGCATATGTTAACATGTCCAGCTGGAAGATATCTCTATAGCATGCTTGTATGCCTGGACAATGATTCTATAACCAGTGAAAAATTAATCAAAAGGAAAGAAAAAGGAGTAGCCAATTGATGAAATCCTTAAGAGTACAAAAGGACTGCCTTTTGTCATTACAAAAGAGGAAATGATTTACACAATTGTGGCTTTGTAGATTTGATACAGGAAAGATGTGGCAACCATAGTGCTACCACAAAACTAACTGCTAGACCCTCTTTTTCCCTGTTAATGCAATTCAAACTTTAGGGTGGTCATAGTAATATGCCAAATCCAGGGGATTAATCATGATTGTTTCTGTATAATCTGACCACACTACCCTTTACAATAGTACCTCGGTTCACAAATTTAATTCTCTCCGTGATTCTGGTTGCAAACTGAATTGAATGAAAACCAAATAAGATTCAATGGTTAGACTCAATGGGGAAATTTGATTGGGTTCTCACTTAATTCACTTTGCAACCAGAACTGTGGAAATAACTAACTTAATGAACTGAGGTACCAGACACTAACTTTGTCATCATACCCTATAGTTAAGACAATGGCCATGTAGTCTATTTCTAATCATCAGGAGGGCTATTTTGGGAGCCTACACAAGGGGATGCGGATTCTGTGAAGGGTCTTCCTTTGCGGACAAAAGAAAAGAAACTTTTCACATGAAATATCTTTTTGCTGCCTTCTCCCCAACTCTTACCCTGTGTGTTTTCTGTTTTTAAAATGTGGTCATGATTCATACCAGAAGGTATGGTAGCTATCTTTCAACCCAAGGCAATAAACTTGACGAAGAAAATCAGAGCTGAGGAATGGAAAGAGCTGTGAAGATTCGGGCTGGGGAGTTAGCTCAGTGGTTCCAGCCCCTGTCTTGCAAGCACAAGGACCCGGGTTCGATCTCTGGTAACCACATTATACTGGGTGTGAAGACTCATGCCCAGCAGCAATCAGTACCACATACTACAGTACTGGGTGTTTTGGCTCACGCCTGTAATCCCAGCACTCGGGAGGCAGAAGCAGGAGGATTGCTGTGATGTTAGTTTGAGGCTGAGCTCAGGGCCAGCCTGAACCACAAAGTGAGACCCTGTCTCAAAAAAACCTAAAAAAGGGCTGGGGAGTTAGCTCAGTGGTTCCGGCGCCTGTCTCGCAAATGCAAGGACCCAGGTTCGATTCCCCGGTAACCACATAACAACACTGGGTGTGGAGACCCACACCCAGTAGCAACCAGTACCACATACCACAGTGCCGGGCGTGATGGCTCACGCCTGTAATCCCAGCACTGGGGAGGCAGAGGCAGGAGGATTGTGATGTGAGTTTGAGGCTGAGCTCAGGGCCAGCCTGAACCACAAAGCGAGACCCTGTCTCAAAAAACCTAAAAAAAAAAAAAAAAAAAAACCTAAAAAAAAAAAAAGAACTGTGAAGATTCTAGGAGCTAAACCAAGCCAGCAACTACTGAGCTCCAGATTCATTTTTATCACAGAAAAATAAACAAAATTTATTGAAGTTTCTTGATTCAAATTATATATTACCATAGCTGAATACAAAGATAGACTTAGACACATGGTAGCTAGTCATTTTATCTGTCAAACATGTCTTCTTATCTTGAATCTGGTTACAGATCCTATGCCCAGAGCCAAATGAGCTGTGATCTAAATAAGAGTACTACAAATTATTGCATTATCTTCTCCATCAATAATCTTTTTCTTTAGGTTAGCTGAAATTAGTTTCTGTTGTTTTAAAGAAGTGATTCTTAGGGGAGATTTTATTCCTCCATGAACATCTGTCAATATTTACAGGTATTTTTGGTTGACACAGCTGGTGGTGGGTGTTATTGGCATCTACAGTAGAATCTAAGGGAGCTGTTGACATCTTAGAATGCCTGGAACAATCTCCTACAACAAAGACTGATTGACCTCAATTGTGAACAATTGCTATCAAAAACCACTTTAGAACGAGACAGACTTAAGTGAACACGGAAGGTCTCAACAAAGTTGATTTAGTCTCCTGCTGAAAATAAGTGGGAAGAGACAGGTTTGAGGAGGTGTGGGAAGGTCACTGAGGATATGTGAGAGAGAAGATGATAGAGACATATTAGAAGACTGTGGGTCCTGGTTATAGCCTGTCTCAAGTTAGTACCATGAATTAAGAGATTAAGCAGTGTAGAGCAGCACTGGTTTGTGTTGGGTTCATCCAAACCTCAGTTATTGTTGGCTATGAGTAACAGAGGGCAAGAAAGGAGTTAATTGTATGGGCATAATTTTATTGGTAAGTCAAAGAAATTAAGCTGGATAATGAAGGGAAAAGTGACAGGGGTAACTGGTAACCAAATAGGGACAAGTTGATCCACGAACCAGCAGTATTGGCATATCCTACAGCAACACTGCCATCCCATGGCATGCACGCTGTGGTGGGCACACAAAGCTCTCTGTTGACAAATGTGCAAAGTCACCCTAGGCAAGGCTTGACAAATTATCAGCATGAATAAAACAGCAAAGATCACATTAATTGTGCACAAAGCATGCCAAACGCAAACTTTCACCTTTAAATAAAAGCTCTTCATATACATGAAAACTGTGTTGTTATGTTTTTAAGACAAGAGACACTCATGCATGAATTGTTTTTTTCAAACTAAAACCTCAGTATTCAGGTTTAATTGTAGGGTTGGGACTCTGCAATGGATAAGTGGGTTTTGGGTTGTATTTTCTGCCTTTGATCTCCAAAAGGTCATCACTGCCCTAGAGCTAGTCAGAAAAAGAATATTTTCTCAGACCTACAAACTCAGAATTTGCATTTTAATAAGATCTTTAAGGAGCAATTCAAAGGATTTGTCTGTGCATTAAAGACTGAGAAGTGAGAGTAGAAGACATGATGAAAATGAAGGATTTTTGCACCAAGGATACTTAAAATTGAGGACAAATTTATGCAGACCAGTGGCTGCTAATTTTTTTCTAAAGGGTCAAGTGAGTAAATGATTTTGGCTTGGTCTCGCAGCCATGTGGTCTTATATGTAACAGCTCAAGCTTCCCACTGTAGTACAAAAGTAGTCAGAGTGAAAATGCAAACAACTACATAAGGTGTGCACCTGTTGAGCATGGCCGTGATCCAAAAAAACTACAAAAACAGGGAGTAGGCTGATTTGGACTCAGGGTTCACAAGTTGCTAATCTCTGATCTAGACCTTAATAAAACTCTAAGTCTTGGCTTCTATGTAGAATTTTCTGGTTTCTGACTACTTACTGTCTCTGGAGGGTAAGGACTCTTTCTCTTTCTTCCCTCTTCTGAACACAAAGAACTTGCCTGTGTCATGAACTGGCCAGCAGATGTTCTGTGGAATTCTAGAAGAGGAATCGAAAAAACTGAAGTATTAAAAAGCACAATCTCCTTGACACCATTTTAAACCCTGGAAATACCAATGGATGCATCAGGAGGCAGGGTTTACATTTTTGGCTCCCCAGGCGTGTTCTCCCCTTCTTTTTTTTCCTTCTCTACTTCAGCAAGTTCATTTTGAATCCATTAACTGAAATAAAAATACACCTTGAAAATCTAGGAATTTCAAATCAAAGAATCAGTTGCTTAGACCAAGCAATATCCCCCTTCAAGGCAATAACAGGAATAATCAGTTTCCAAGGTAACAAGGTACAGGTAGGATGATAAATAAGAAGGAAAATAAAATCTATTAAGCATGTTCTCTCTACCATTTTATTTTATTTTTATTTTTATTTATTTATGTATTTATTTATTTATTGAGACAGGGTTTCACTTTGTAGGTCAGGATGGCCCTGAGCTCAGCCTCAAACTCACATCACAGCAATCCTCCTGCCTCTGCCACCCGAGTGCTGGGATTACAGGCGTGAGCCAAAACACCCACTACTGTAGTATGTGGTACTGATTGCTGCTGGGCATGAGTCTCCAAATCTAGTATTGTATGTGGTTAACTGGGGATCGAACCTGGGTCCTTGCGCTCACAAGACAGGTGCCCAAACCACTGAGTCAAATACCCGGCCCCTCTCTAGCATTTTATATACAGCCCTTTAATCTTCACAGTAAATGCAGTATTATGATGTCTAATTTATAGATGGAAATTTTTTCTTTTGAGACAAGGTCCTGCCACACAGTTCAAGTTGGCTGGTTTTGACCTCCCCTTGTAGCCCAGACTGATCTCTAATTCACAATGAATTCTCCTGCCTCAGCCTCCCAAGTTCTGGGATTACAAGCATGCACTCCCAGGCTTGGATGGAAATATTTAAAAACCATTAATGTAACAATTTATGCTAGTTACCCTCTAACAGTTTAAAAATATACACTCAACTGATTGTGGTGATGTGCACCTGTAACCCCAGCAGTCGGAGGCTGAGGAAGGACGATTGTTATGAGTTCAAGGCCAGGCTGGGATACAAGGTAAAAGCAGGTCCAATCTGAATTGCAAAGAGAGACCCTGTCTCAAAAAGCCACAGCAAAACAAACAAAATATAGACTCACTGAAGCTTCAAAATCTCTATGCTGTGGAAACTGTTGCTATGGAAGCTGGGCGTGGTGGCTCACGCCTGTAATTCCAGCACTTGGGAGGCAGAGGCAGGAGGATTGCTGCAAGTTCAAGGCTGAGCTCAGGGCCAGCCTGAACTATAAAAGTGAGACCTTGTCTCAAAAAAAATAAAAAATAAATTACAGAGAGAAGAGCAGTGCTATGGAGAGAGGTTATTAGCTAATATGGATGGAAATGGTCTTTTAGTTCAGGCATTCTGACTTCCTTGTGCATGTTATCTCGCAGTTCAAAAGTTTGCTCATTTGATACTTGTTGAACAACTACTTAAATTGCCCAGGCTTGCCTTGAACTTGTGATCCTTCTGTCTCAGCCTCCCTAGTGTGAGTTTAGAGGTGGGTGCCACCAGGCCTGGCTTACCACAGAAGAACTTTTTATTAATACAAGAGCTGCTATTCTCTGCTTCAATATACTCCTGAGATGTTTTCCCTCAATCCTCTCCTTTCCCACAGCATCTTGCTGTTCAATCATTATTAGCCTTGTTTTCCTTGTCTCTGTTCCCTTTGCTGAGAGTAATGCTAACATTTTAATCACTAAGTTCATATTCATATCCTTTTCCTTTCATTCTATCACTTGAATTAACCAATCTCCTTATTTTCCAGATTTCATTCACCTCCATTGCATCCTCGGAGTAATTCAAATTACTCCCAGGCCTTTCAAGTTCTACACCAAAAGGGCCTGCACCAAATTTTAGTGCTTGACTTAAACACTTTGTATTTTTCTCTGTGTTCCAGAATAGGTAACAAAAATGTGCAAGACAGTTCCTGCCTTTAGTATATTTACTATCTGGTACTTTTTACAGCTGTTGGAATGTGGTACTGTCTCCTACCAATATGTACTAATAACTCCAATCCAATACTTAGATAATATTTCCCACGTTTTTCAAGCTGAAATTTAGTGTTCCTACACCATAAACTCCTGAATAACCTTTCTCAAGTGATTTACTCTTTATTTTTTCTCAGTGGAATAAGACCATTTTTCTTACATTTGCCTCTGTCAGTGATGACAGAGCCACAACATTTTCAGGCTTTCATAAGGTAAACAGGTTCAGATCTTGATTTCTTTTTTTGTAAGTGGATAGACCTCCTTTTCTTTGGAACCTTAGAAAGGCGCTTAAATTTAGACTCTAAGTATGTGAATGAGAGGTGTATAAGGCAAGATAACTCGAAATCCACAGGCCTGAGTTACAGTCTTACTTTAGTCACTAACCTGAGAGTGGTTAACATTTATCGAACATCTACAATGTGCCAATTATTTTTCTATTAATTTGCTATGCTGTAAGCAGGAGGGCACTTGGTTATCACCATTTTATAGACAAGGAAAAAAGCAGAGAGCTTAAATAACTTGCCTCAAATGCTGCTAGGGGCAAACAGTTTCACAAGAGGCAGTCTAGCCCCACCGTGGTGCCTGTAGCCATGAATTTATATTACATCTTGATAGCAGTAACTTCCATTAGTCTTCACCTGTATCTGTAGATTTCCATTGTGAATTCAACCAACTGTGGATGGAAAATATTAGGGAAAGACATTATGTCTGTACGAAACATGTACACATCTTTTCTTGTCATTCTTTAAACAATAAGATTGTGAGATTACAACTATTTATATAGCATTTATATCATTTTAGATATAATAATCCAGAGAGGATTTAAAGTATATGACAGGTACACAGGGTAGATGCAAATACTATGCTTCTTTATTAAGGGAGTTTAAGCAGCCCTGGATTTTGGAGTTCTAGGCACATGTGTGTCCTGGAACCAAACCCTGTGGATATCAAGGGACAACTGTACTAACATACCACGCAACAGGTTCTAACTTTTGTTATTAATCACTAACATACTTAGATTTATAATAATATTTTCAGACGAAAAAACTGGGGCTCAGAAAGGTGCTATTATTAATAGAAAGACTCAAGCTTGGAAACACAGCTTGGAGGCCAGCTCCGAAAAGGTTTTCTAAGCCTCTAGCCACGTACCTCTTTGAGCCTCAGTTTCCTCGCCTTTGAAATAAAGCGTTTGGAGGTTATCTCAGTTCAGCGGGGGTAGTGGTGAGGGTGTAGAAATATATTTGCAGATAGGCTGAGATAAAATGGATACTGCAGTCAAGCCACACCGATCCAAGGCCCAGCATAAGAGATGAGGGAGATTACAAATACCAGAACCCCTTCTGAAGCCTGTGGGTGAGAAAGAACCTGACAGCCTCTTTCCGTCCCTCGGGACGGCCAAGGCCATCCCTAAGGTTCTGTCCAGGTTCTCAGACCGCACCTCACCCACCCAAATCCTGCTCCACAGGCTTCTCCAGTAAAGCTAAGGAAGGAAGAGGCGCGGCTTCCTAGCTCGCGTCATGGAGCGCCACGTCCCTCTTGGCTAAGCCAGCCCCTGGGCTCCAGCGCGTAGATTCTCCACACCGCTCGCCTTTAGCCGCGCCGGCGCGACCTCCTACCCACCTTGACCAATCGGTGTCCTCCGCAACCCCGAGCCGGACCAATCAGCAGCGGCATGGAGGCGGGGACTGTCGTCATGGCAGCGAGGAGGCGGAGGCGCGCTCAGTGGGAGGAGGGCCTGAGCAAAGCCTCGGGCAGCGGGCAGGAGAGACAGATTTGTTCGCTATAGATATCCAACTGGCGGAGCCTTGCGTGTTGAGACCCCGCCAGGTGAGGCTGGTGGCTGGAGGTGGGTGCAGACGGACACGGCGGGAGGCTGGGGCGGGTGCCGAGATGAGGCTCAGGTTTTCTCCTCCTTGCAGGGGAGGTGAGCGTGACTGGGGCCGCTCCGTGGGCCCTGCGAGTGTAGCGGGTTCCCCGGCTCCAGCTTGAGTCTTGGGGTCCCCTCCTCCTGTCCACACGCCGCGGGGCACCCAGCTTCCTTCGGAGTCTCGTGGCGAGAGCAGGCCGGGACATATGCAGAAGCAAGACAGGGCTGGTCTCCCCGGGTCCTGGTGGGTCGGAGGGCGGAAGGGGAGCTCGCTGGTGAGGGGCTCTACCCACGGGTCCAGCTGGCGCTTGTCACCCCTGCGCCGCTGGGCGAGGCCAGGCCCGGGAACCTGCTCGCTGCAGACGGTGGCGAGCCGGCGCTCCCTGACGCTTAGGAGAAAGTTCGTGCCTTTCTCGTACTATCAGTTTCCCTCAAGTCACACATGAAGTGCGAGAGGAGCCCATTGGGTTTTAGGGGGTCAGGAAGACGGTAGTTCCTGTTGCACCTGCTAAGTGTTAATTGACCCATAGTATATGTGGTTATTGTGGTTGGTGCTGGTAGCAGTCTTACATGGCAGTTATTTTACAACAGGAGAGAGAAAGGGATGGAGGGGGAGACAATGAGAATGAACATGAAATCTTCCTCTGCTTCTTTTCTATTTTTTGAGACAGAACCTCTTGAAAATCTTCGTATCCATTAAATTTCTATGTTGGATAATGTACCTTTTATACAGTTGAATTAATATACGCTGTCATCCAAAGCTTTTTTTAAAGTTCTGTTAAATCCATAGATGAATGTAAGCATTAAGGTGCTTTTTTTTTTTTTTTAAAGCAAGGGAGAGTACATGCAAATATTTCTGATAGTTTTATTTGAAGGAAATTGTAGGTTTTTCCTGTAAGCAACGTCTAAAGAACTGAGATTGTTGCTTAAGGAATTGGCTGAAAGCAAGCTGACTAGTAGTATGGTAGATTTGGATCAGATAAGCTTCTGCTTCCTTTATTACCTACTCCAGTTGTTTGTAACTTATGGTCTTACCTCATGGAGTCTATCAAATAGCCGGTCTCTGGAATATCCAGATTCTTTTTTTTTTTGAGACAGGATCTCACTTTGTGGTTCAGGCTGGCCCTGAGCTCAGCCTCAAACTCACATCATAGTGATCCTCCTGCCTCAGCCTCCCGGGTGCTGGGATTACAAGCGTGAGCCACCACGCCCAGCACTGTGGTATGTGGTACTGGTTGCTGCTGGGCGTGAGTCTCCACGCCCAGTATGGTATGTGGTAGCCGAGGATTGAACCCGGGCCCTTGTGCTTCCAAGACAGGTGCCGGAACCACTGAGCTAACTCCCTGGCCCATGGAATATCCAGATTCTTGCATCTTATTCCTCATAGAAATTTTCTGAGGCAGGCTGGGGATGTAGCTCAGTGGTGCAGCGTCCTGCCTAACAAGCGGATGGTCCTGAGTTCGATTTCTGATACCACCCCCCACATGAGCACACATAAATAAGTAAAAGGAAAAAATAAATTTCTCAAAGATTCATACTGATTTAAGCTGAGTGTAAATATCCTATTACTTCCCCCCGTCCTAGGAAATCGAACGCTAGACCTTGCTTTTTCGAGGCAAGCATGAATCCTAGTTTTATATAATTTGAACATATTAAAGAAATATTGAACAAAAAAATATTTGACAAGTGCTCCACAGTTAATAGGGTCAAAAATCTAAATCATAGGAGCCAGGGATTTAGCTCAGTGGTTCCGGGCGCCTGCCTCTCAAGCACAAAGGCCTAGGTTCAATCCCCGGTAACCACACACAGTGTCGGACATGGAGACTCATGCCCACCAGCAATCAGCACCACATACCATAGTATAGTCCCTGGTGTGAATGCTCACACCTGTCATTCTCTCAGGGAGACAGAGGCAGGAGGATTGCTGAATTCGAGGCTCACTACGTGGAAAGCCCAGGGCCAGCCTGAACTAAGAGCAGCAAGATCCTGTCTCAAAAAAAAAAAATCTTATTGTAAGAGGAATCTCAAGTACTATCACTGTTGTTGTTAGGTTGAACTTTCTCATCCTGGTCTTCAAATTCGCCATGGTCCCACCCAGCTTCTAAGGACAGAGCATTCTGTTGTGTTTCCCTTCCTCTGCTCTCCTAAGGTACTTGTTACTCATATCATACTTGGTTTTCTTTTTTTGGATTAGGGCCTGAGCTACATCCCCACCCCTTTTTATGTTGAGACAGGGTCCTGCTAAATTGTTCATTTGCCCAGGCTGAGCTCAAATTTGCCATCCTCCTACATGAGCGTCCCAGGGTGCTGGGATTACGGAAAAGCACCAGCAAGTTCAGCTCATGTCACACATTTTATATATTCTTTCAGCATACCTTTTGCCAGTTGGTTGTGTTAGCACATTAAAAGAAAAAGGAAATCACAGTTGAAGCAATAGGATACTCTGCATAACACTAACTATGGGTACTCATTTAGAATATCAGTAATATGATCAACTCCAGGTCTTTTTGTTGTAGGATGTGTTGTATGTCCCTGCAAATATCTCAGACTAATTTTGTGTTACTTAGAATGATCAATGTCAAAATCACATTCTGTTCTCTAAGTATCTTTTTGACAGCTGGGGTGTACTAAATGCATTAAATCAAAAATGTTAGTTAGCTGGAAGAATCAAGTATAGGATTTTAAAATGTATTGAAAAAAATCTTTAAAATGGAGAATTTTTAAAGTATTGGGAATACTTGAGTTGACTGTATTTGCTGTTATAAATTTTTTCCTACATCTGAAGGTCTGGTAAGGGGAAGTTGGCTATTTTTATGTTTAATACATGAAATTAGCTTATAAACTTTAAAAAACAGGCTCCTCATAATTTAAAATGATTTATTCAAGGAAAAGATCTCAATTGCTTCAATTTAAAAGTTGTTTAAAGCCACAATGTGGGGACAAGTGTGTTTAATTCAAGTTTCATGGCCAGATTCCAATCTGTGATCTGGCAGTTGATCTTAGCCTAGTCAGTTAAGTTTCTGCTGCTTTTATAACCTTTATTAAAGACCGAACTGGATTACCTTTAAGATTCTAAACTTCTCAGGCAACCTAAAGGAAGTTAGGATAGTCCCATGCTTTTGTTTTTGCAGAAATTCTTTTTTTTTTTTTTTTTTGAGATAGGGTCTTACTTGGTAGTTCAGGCTGGCCCTGAGCTCAGCCTCAAACTCACAGCAATCCTTCTACCTCTGCCTCCCAAATGCTGGGATTACAGGTGTGAGCCACCACACCTGGCACTGTGGTAGGTGGTACTGATTGCTGGTGGGTATAAGTCACCACGCCTGGTATTGTTGTATGTGGTTACTGGGGATCAACCCAGCCCTTGAGCTTGAAAAGCAGGCACTGGGACCACTGAGCTAAATCCCCGGCCCAGCTGAAATTCTTTTGACATATTGTATTTTCGTTATCTGAAGTAGAGTATGTATAAATATTGAGGCCATGATAATTTTAATAAATATGTTTCTGAGTGATGTATTTGAATAATAGTTTATACTTTTCCTTATTCTATTTACCAAGAATATTAGAAAAAAGAAACATGTAATGATGTCCTTATCTGCTGTCCTCTACTGATAGAACACCAGAAACAAAGATCTATCATGTCTTGGTTAAGAAGTGTTTTCACCGACTTTCATTTTCCCAGAGAAACCGTGTGAGCACCAGATTAACTTGTTGCCCTAGTCACAGCTGCAATCCAGAAACTTGAAGTGATTTCTTTTTCCCAGCCCCACCCTTTTCACCCATTGACAGTAAAAGAAGCAGCCCAGGTTTCCTGGCTCAGGAGAGTGCCTTTGAGAAAAAAACTTGGGTCTCTTGTTTCAGCTCAGTGTTTTAACAGCTAAGAGGAAGCGGTGGTGTTCTGTTCTTATTAAGACAGTGTTCAGAGAGAAGCTCTAATGTGCCCTTCAAAACAGATATTGCATGTGAGCATTAATACTTGTGCATTTACTATTTTCATATACTATGTTAGTTGCTGTTCATTCTTATTTTCATCTTAAACTTTTGAATAAGTATTAAATTTTATAGGTAAGAAAATTAAGACTCAGAAAATGAAGTAGTACCAGATGTGGTGGCACACACCTGTAAGCCCAGCACCCTGGAGGCTGAGGCAGGAGGATTGTCATGAGTTCAAGACCAGCATGGGATACATAGTAAGTTCAAGGCCAGGCTGAACTACAAAGAGAGAACCTGTTAAGAAAAAAAATTCAAATAGAAGGCTGGGGATATAACACCAGTAAGATGAGAGGACACTTTAATAGTCCTGGGTTCCATCCTGAGCACCTTAAAAAAAAGAAAGAAAGAAAAAGAAAAGAAAAAGAAAGGAAAGCAAACAGCTTGCAGATAAATGGAAAAAGTTGGGATTTGATTTACCATTGTCTATAAGTGAAAGTCATGTTCCTTTATAGGCTCCAACATTCATATGGCCACTCTGTTACCTAGGTTATTTTATATTAAACATACCACCTAAAAAACAAATAGAACAGGGCAAGATGAACTTTTATAACCTCAGCTTCTCAGGAGGTTGAGGCTGGAGGATTACAAGTTTGAATTCAGCCCAGACAACTTAGTGAGACTTTGTCTCAGAATATAAAATTAAAAAGGACTTGGGAGGCACTCAGTTCTGGGTTCAGTTGATGGCATGAAGGGGGAAAATGTGTGTGTGTGTGTGTGTGTGTGTGTGTGCACGCATCCACAAACATGTGGGTGTTCTTAAAAACTGAAAGTATTTTATTTGCTTATTTTTCAGACTATGTAGAAATAATTGTATTCACCAATGAATTTGCATATGAGCTGTGTCACATTATGTAATGGAGTTTCAAAAAAGAATGTGAAATGTGTTATCTCATTGCTCATCTTTATGACAGACTGAAAAAGGTTAATTTTTTTTTTTTTTTTTTTTTTAGGTTTTTTGAGACAGGGTCTCGCTTTTGTGGTTCAGGCTGGCCCCAAGCTCAGCCTCAGACTCACATCACAATCCTCCTGCCTCTGCCTCCCGATTGCTGGGATTACAGGCGTGAGCCACCACGCCCGGCACTGTGGTATGTGGTACTGGTTGCTGCTGGGTTGAGTCTCCACACC
>PVIR01017732.1:0-34448 GCA_004026965.1 Petromus typicus | reverse complement strand
ATTTCGCCGTGTGCCGTGAACTCACAGGAGACTAGAACTTAATGCAAAAGTTCTAGTTACGTTCCCTTCCCCTGTTTACTACAATTTATATCTTATGTCCAACTATTTAATGAATCTGAATTTTTAAAATATTATTTTATTACTAATCCAGTGTTTAAGTAATGTAAGTACTTAATTCCTAATCTAATTTTAAAAGTTTCAAAAAATTCTAAAAATGTTTTGACATTATAAAGTTCTCTCTTTTAAAACCAAAAATAGGGCCAGGGATATAGCTCAGTGGTTCCAGCGCCTGTCTTGCAAGCACAAGGACTGGGGTTCGATCCCCGGTAAACACATAACAATACTGGGCATGGAGACTCACGCCCAGCAGCAATCAGTACCACATACCACAGTGCGGGGCGTGGTAGCTCACGCCTGTAATCCCAGCACTCGGGAGGCAGAGGCAGCAGGATTGCTGTGATGTGAGTTGGAGGCTGAGCTCAGTCAGGGCCAGCCTGACCACACAGCGAGACCTTGTCTCAAAAAAACCTAAAAAAAAACCTGGTGAGAGTGGGAGGATCTAGACCCACAGTGCCTTGTGAAGTGGGCTAAGAGCTCAGTGTGAGGACAAGGTGGATGGTCCCATCAGATGGACAATTAGAAAAGTCACTGGCTTCTGGCTAGATCAAGAGAACAGATTATTGTGGCTTGGTCCATGTCTGATTAAGAAGAGATTCCTACAAACAGGGTCTCTCCTCAAACCTCAGACTCAAAGCAAAAATTTCAGAAAGAGGACACTTTTCAATAAACCACACTGGGTCTGTTTTTCAAATATTCTATTAATGTCTCTTTAAATGTAGTTTTTAAATAAGTAACTATTAGTACACCAAGTACTTGCAATTTTATTTAGTTGTGTGACTTTTTTTTAACAGATAAGCATGAGTAAATGGATAAAAAGAAAAAGCTAGTGGGACCTAATAATTCAGAACAGCTTAGGAATGATATCTCAAACATTACCTCATCTAATCCTGCAATAAGCAAAGAGGCTAATGTATTGTTATTCCTTGCAGATAAGGGGCTTGAGATTCAAGAAGATGAGGCATTCACCTGTAAAAGGCAGGACCGGTTTCCTGACTGCCCTTTCTGAAGTCCATTTCTTGCCTCTACAGTAAATGGCAAATTCATTTGTAGTAGGGCTGAGATAAGCAGCAGATGGGCAAGGAAAAGGCTGAGCATAAAAATAGAATAAAGGAGAAAAATTAACCAGCTGGACAAAAGGGAGATTAATTGGCAAAATGAAATTATAAGAAATTACTCTCTTGAGAAGAGCAAAAGCACAATTGACTGCTCCTCGAATGAAGAGATACAGATTGTCAACTTTGAATTTTTCAGCACATCACAAGTATAATCACAACATAGTTTCTTTTAAACCACAGAAACTAAAAAGTGAACTTCTTGCTAAGCTACTAATCTTAAAAATGAAATGCCACAGAATAAAAAGCTCATGTATTAATTTATTTAACATATCCCTTCCCACACACCCTGGTATTTGACACTAGCTGACAATATTTCATCGGTATCTAAACCCTCTGGAAGCCAGTTCATTAGTAGATGTGGCTGCTTCATAGGGCAACTCTTCTTGGTACAGAGAACAGTAGGTTTCTACTCTCCCAAAGAAACTTTTGCTCAGGTTTGCATCCCAAACTCAGGAAGGGTTCTTTGAGAAGAGATCTTGTTACCCTGACTTTGTGCCCTTTCTAAGATAGAGGATAATGGAGTAGCTGGCAATCACTGGTCACCCACAGGTGGAGATCTGCCAATCACAGAAACATCTTCCTAAAACCAACCTCCCTCCCTCCTGGTAGAGATCTTGTATTAATATGCACAGCTGAGTCATTATCCCATTCATCATATGCATGGTTGAAAAATTCACCCCACTCAACTGGCCAGTCAGCTACCCTAAACTCCAGAGAAGAGTGAGTGAGCTTTGAGAGGGAGGATTTGGGGATAATACTGACCTAGTGTAACCTGCCTAGAGTAAAGCCAGCTAGATAGGAGGAGGCAAATCCATTTAGGGAAAGAGGATGGGGCTGGGTTTCCATCATACAGATAGCTGGTGCTCAATCAGTGCTTCTTGTAAAACTGTTGAAGTATCATGAGAAGTAGAAATTGGGGATCAGCCTCCAAACTAATATTATTTAACAAAATTTTTATTGGCAAAAAAACTGTTTTACTGAATGAAGTGATAGTAGAGTGTAAGTTATATATACCCTTTTCACAGGATATAGTGTGTGCCATGTGCGAGGTTTTTGCTTCTAAGTTTGAATAGATTTGTGTGTTCATGCATATATTCCTATCTACTTATTACAAGGAAACAAAGAAGATGGAACAGAAGGATCTGGAGACTGGCAGCTTAGTAACTCCCTTGACCTCTCCCCATTTGCCTCTTCTAGGCATGTATACAGCAACATCAGGCAGGTGATTCAACTGTAAGTCAATATAACTTTATTCCTCAGGTGGATTTTATGAGGAATACAAGGAGACTTAAGGTCTAACTGGCATTAGTTACCTGGAATGAAAATTCCAGAATTCCAACATAAAAATTCCAAAATTCTCTGAAAATTCCAATTCAACAAACTAGATTCGAGGACCCTGAATGAAATCAGATGAAGAAAAAGAAACATTTCTTCTACCAGAACATTTTGCAAATAATAAAATGACTTTGACTTGCAGCAGAGTGATTTCAGCATGTCTGACCTAGGGCTTGGCCAGAGCTCTCATTGTGTCTTTTATGCAGTTATGCTATTAGTGTTCAGAATATCTTACATGGGAAAAAACACTTTTCTTCGAGCTATTCCATTTTTCAATTACCAAGAGCTTTGAGTTTAAAAGTTCACACACACACACACACACACACACACACACACACACACACACTCTATCATGCTCCTTTTGCAGACATATCCTCTTGGCTAATGGAAGTGACGAGATCACCCTTTCAGACACTCAATGCACATTACATAAACACCCAGCTGCCCTATTCACACTGGGAATGCGCTGTGCAATAAACCTATTTGATCTTTTTTTTATTGTCACTTCAGGAATGTATGCAGGATTTTCTTCTTTGCTATAGGAACAGATTTCTCCTTTGCAATGTAGGAAGTGATTCACCTCTAGGAGACTAATTTCTTATAGTTGAGTGCAGGATCTTAATAAATAAACCAAAAAGTGAAGTGCTATTTTGAACAGCCCTCACCCCAGCAGGAAGAACCAGTGAATGAGGAACCATGGAAGACTGTTCACTACATACCCATTTACTCCAAAATATTATTTGGATCAGCATTGGATATTTTAAAATAAATTATAAGTGATTCTTCTTTCTGTGTTAATTAAGAACTTACACTGCACCTCAAGTGTTTTAACTCCTCCAGTCCCAAACTAAAGTCCTCTCAATTAATCCTACTGCATGAAGGGATTTGAAACACAACAATAGTAAGCAACAACACAGAGTGAATAAGAAATCAAGATCTGTGCAGGTGCTGGTAGAATATGCATGCATGCGCACACACACACACACACACGCAATGTGTGGAAATTAGATTTCGAAGAGAAATTGTGAGAACAAGATAAAAATTTAAAGCTTGGAGTATGTTAAATTTATAGATTTATTTATAATAATAAATATAATAATTTATTTATAAATTTCTTTAGAAGAAAGTACAGAACGGAGAAGGGTGAGAAGCTCTTGACAGGGCCTAGCATGGGGGTGAATATTGAATAAAAAGATGAAACAAAAACAAAGACAAAATATAGAGAGAGGGAAAGAAAAACACTTGTTTGTGTCTTTTTAGATTGTAAGTGTATAGAAGGGAGGAAGAGACTCAAAGATATCCCCGGGCTGGGGATAAATGATGAAGTATCCTAGGTGTGGTTCTCAAGGTGCACAGCCACTTCCAATTTAAGCAGTTCATTCTTCCTATGCACACGCAGCACCCTCTTTCTGAAGGCTGCCTCTTCATACATAGGCTCCTGTCAGTTTGGAAACTTGGCAGCCTTACTGAGGGGATGGATACTGGGGTTTTGAAGTCAGATTCTACAAACTGGAAGCTTCTTTGGAAAGGGAGGAGACAACTAATACAACATAATACTGAAATGTCTCAAAAGAAACAGACAATTGGGATCAGAAACCTGTCTATCAGGCCTACCTAGCAATGATCTCCCATATAGCCTCTTGGTTACAATAGTGATCTCAGAGACTAAGACTATACAAAAGCTAATTTTTTTTAAAGTTTTTTTTTGAGGCAGGGTCTCGCTTTTGTGATTCAGGCTGGCCCTGAGCTCAGTCTTTAACTCACATCACAGCAATCCTCCTGCCTCTGCCTCTCAAGTGCTGGGATTACAGGTGTGAGCCACCACGCCCGGCACTGTGGTATGTGGTACTGGTTGCTGCTGGGGTGAGTCTCCATGCCCAGTATTGTTACGTGGTTACTGGGAATTGAACCCAGGTCCTTGCACTTGCAAGACAGGCGCTGGAACCACTGAGCTATATTCCCGGCCCACAAAAGCTAAATATTTTAGACTCTGCTCACCTTTAGCCCAAATGCAAGTTTTCTTCACTAATGCCCTTTTTTTGAAGGTAGTAGTACCTAATTTGATAAGACCTTCTTTAAAAATGCCCAGTGAAAAACTTGAAAGAGTTTCCTTTGGTTTCTTTCAAGGTAAATCTTTGCCTCTATGGTCAGTACTGATTTCTTAAAATTAAGTCCATATTCTCTCCACTCCTGTGATAGTCAGTGTCCACTTTTACCTTAACATCACTGAACAGTTGGAATTTGCAGTTGGAGTTACAGAGTAGAAAACAAAGCTAGCTAATTTCACAAAATAGTCTCCCTAGGAAAGAACAAACCATATCAAAACAATCTCCTTTGTAGACTTTCAATGAAACTGTATCTTTGACAGAATACTCATCAGAAGCAGGATAGAAAGGCATTGTTTCAGAACTATTATGTGCAAATCATCTAATTTTTCAAGGTTGATGAGTGTAATTTACCCATCTTTGGTTACTGAAGGGGTTATATATGATGAACAAAACTTGAGAGTTCATCCATTTCATTTCTGTTATTGATTCGCCTGCATTTGTTTGCCCTTTATGTCCATGTAATTGATTGGTATAATTCTGTCCAAAGCAGATGGGCAACTGCTCATGACCACTTTCAAGCCATTTAGATTATTATTGTACTGATGTTTATTCAAGGCCAAACGGAGAGAACATAAAAGGTGTGATGTTCAACTTAGCATAACAATATCATGAAAAATCTATTTGGTCTCAGCAGTAAAATAGATTTCTCACTACCAATCTGTTTCATAAGTGCAGGTGAATTGCTTCTGTCCATGTGGCTGGACTAGCTGTCCGAATTAAATATGGCATCATTTTCTAGTTCCACAATATAATACAAGCCCTCCAAGAGTACAATAAAAATAGTCATCTTCAATGCTACTTGATGTTAAAATTCATAATGAAGACATGCCACTCTTCATACTTTTGAACAAGGGGCTAAAAAATAATAAATATATACATTTGACAACCAAACAGCCATGTTCTATTCAAGTAGTTCACTGACAACATTGTATTTGACTTTATCACTCAATACACAGATTTTTTATCGTTTTAGTAATATATTCTGTTAAGCTTCACATCACTGTAGTCTTACTTTGAATTATAATTAGCATCATTGAAATAATCTATACAAAATCTTTCAGGAAATTTGTTATAATAATTAAAATTATGTGTTATGCCTACATTTGACACTTAGATCCAAACAAGTTTAAAGGCAAATGGAAGCACACAGCTGTCACTATGCCATCACAAGCTAATTAAAACTCCCTAAAACCCAGATCAGTTGAGATGCTTTGTAAAGGCTAGAAAGTTATTTAAACTTTCCCAAGTACTGCTGAACAATCCAGCCCAGCACGCAGACCAAAGATGTCGCCAAGACACTTATGATGCACACATAAGCCAAGCATGAAAGTAAGGATGCCTAAGTAATTGAGAAGAAAAGCAAATTATGTCTAATCATTTACTAAAGAGCATGTTGGCCAAGATTTTTTTGAAGCTTCCCAACATCATTTTCTTTCTTGGGGCATAAGAGGAGACTATATTTTTCAGACCCCATTTGTAGTCTCAGGTCCTTGAGACCATGTTCTGGCCAATAGAATGCGGATAGAAATGTTAACAGGCATGACATATAGCATTTCTTGTCCTGACAGTAACTTGCTTGGTTTCTTCCTAGGAGGTTTTATTTGACCCCTCCCCAAATTTACATAGGAAAAAAGGTTTATTTTAAAAATCAAATAAAATTTTTGATGATCAGGCTGAAACCAGAAAGCTTTGGAATCCTTGAAAGTCAGTTAGGTCTAGCTGTAAGCATCCCAGTAAACGGTTTTTTAAAGATCAGTGTTTTAGAAACTGAAAGGTCTACATCAAAAACAGCCATTATGGAGCATGAAGGAGTCAGATACAATAATTAAAAAAAAAAAAAATAGAGGGTTTTAAAAAAAAAACTAGCATACACAATCCAATCTTTTTTGATGACTGTGAGGACAATTCCTAGCATCACAGGTTCCCCACTCTGCATACTGGTGCTGTCTGCGTAGTGCCATTGCACATGGCAAGGGTGGAACAGCTGAGTCTGGAGGAGCTGGTGACATTCGCAAGTTGCTTTTTTAAATAAAGCACTTAAATGCAAGATATTTTTATTACTTCTCTTTTTCTTTGATATCACCCAGACAAAAACTACTTCAGGTATTTTAACTTTCCTATTTATTTATTGAAAATGAATGGAAATTTATTATATATACATTATTTCGATTTACTCAGATCATAAAATCTATACTTATGCCCTTCTCACAAACACCTATTACTAGACTCTTTCCCTAAGTGAAGGATAATTTAGCTTTACACAAATGGAAATGGTGCCATGCCTTATACATTTTCATATTTTTAAAACTTCCATGTAAAAGGGTGCAGGCTTTGCAGTGGTGGATAGGACACGTAACAAGTAATTGTAAGGTATGCTTTAAGTCGTACATTTAAGCATAAAAGTTGTTTTCTTTCATTTATTCATTTCTCTGTTTATAAATTCAAACCTCTTGAGACAGTTCCCTTATATTTAATGCAGCTTGATCTCTTGCTTAAAAAAATATATTGCCGCATTTTTCAATTTTCTGATACATTCCTTACACAACTTTTCCTTTATAAAAGGCTAGCACTACAGTGAAAGAGGGTACTATGAAATTTTATATATATTATATAATACACACACACACACACACACACACACACACACACACACACACACATTTAACCCTTTTCTCTAAAGTGACTAATTATTGGTAAAAGAATAGTTTCTGCCCAAAGAAGGCTTTTCAATGGTAGAGTCCATAATGCCACACTGTAACCTCAGAGCCTGAATGAGCTTGTCACTAGGGTATATAATCCTCTAGGCAAAAAAGAAGAAAATGTGTTAAGACATAATTAAATACTTACTTTTGGGGAAAATATAGGAAAAGAAACTTCATCTTTTGTCAAACACACTTTTGTTAACTCAGACTTTGCCAGATTTGCAGCATGTCAAAACTGGTCTGTTCCTTGGCCATTTAAGTACCAAGAATGCAAACGCATTGTTCAGGACTAGTTCCCGCTTGCATGTGACAAAACAGCTAGTTGGAGAGTCAGCCTCGGTCAGTGTCTATTTAGGGCAAAATGTCAAAAAAGAATGTCCTGCATTTGGGGCTCAACAATAATGAACATGGCTAAATCTGAAAATTAACAAAAGAAAGTGAACAGCTTTTTAAATTCTGAAGAACATTAGATTCTGGTGTCCTTTTTGTTCTGATTGTTGTAGCTTAACACTCTGAAAAGACCACCTGTTGGGCAGCCATTTTGTGATTGTATTAAATGCAGTGATTGCATAAAAGAACACTTTCCAAAATAACCTGGCATTATTATTCACTTATTTTATAGTAAATCTGCATTCAAAACCTACACTAAAACATGAGGCTTTTCTTCCACATGAAATTTAAAGCTGTAAGTTTGATGTAAATGCATACTCAACTGCAAATGCATGATTTTATGGTCAAATGCATTATACTTAAAAAGGAGTTCAAGTAAACCTTTGATATGGCAATTAGAGAGTATGTTGAATAAAGTGAATCAGTTAAACGTGGTGCATAGTAGACAGAGAATCCCAGAGGAAATGACATAAAACTGATAGCACATAATTATTAGGCTGACACTGAGAGACATAATGTAGTTAGAGAAAATTACTGTTGTCCATTAAAAGAATGTGATCTCCTTAGCAATCCCGAAAGCTGCTTTTACTGGTATAATACCTGCACATTCATGAAAAAAAAAAAAAAAAAAACTATGACCAAGATTTACAGGCTCTGTAATTCACTTATACCAGAGATCTCTTCTAGAACACAATGAAAATGAAAATATTATTGTACAAGTTCAACCCACAAAAATGAAAGTTTATGCACAGGGGACAAGTATGAATATAAAGGAAGAGAATACAAAAATTTTAAAAGAAACTTCCTAACACAAAGATCATTTACTACAAAAGTGACCATTTGCTGTAACCATCTTGCTAATAAGTTTTGAATAACATACTTTTTTTTCATTCTATATAACAAAAAGTTATCTGGGATGCATGAACAAATGATTTGAATCTTTGGCTCTTTTTCATTTTGTAGCCACGTTAAAATAGTGTGAAAATCTATTCTCCATCCCATGATTTTCAGAGGCACACAACCTGGAGAGTTAATGCCTTTTCTGAACTGGAAAACACAGTAACTTCCAAAATGTTCTTAAGGTATGACTCTAGTTTCTAAGGTTTCTCAGACATTTCTCTTTTCAGTTTAATCCTGATTATGGCCTTTTTCTCAATATAATTTCTTACATTTATTTTAAATTTGGTCTACTTAATAGGCGGAATGAATAATTCTATTGTTACCAAAATAGTACTTTGTCACTCAGACATATCCAGTTTTCCCCTAAGCTTTCATTCACTCAAGGCTTTACTTCTACACATTTTTAAATACATTAGATCTATTCCTATATTGTATTAAAATGAACTTTTCCTTGGAGGAGGAAAAAAAGTGTTTACCTTAAGCCTTAGTTCCAAAATAGTAAAGAGAAATTTCCAGGTTGTCACTTTTGTAAAGATTCCATTGTTGATTCATGCAAAATATCTTGTCACGTTCATCAATTCTCCAATAAATTCCTTAATGTAGAGAGAGTATTATAGTGTAAATTCTTATTATTTAGACAAATAGTGTGTTCTTAAAATCCCTTTCTGAGTAGATATAAAGGAATACATTCTGGTAAGTAACACATGCTTGAATTTTATTTCTTTAACTATATTACTAATGAATTGCTTTACATCTCCACACCCAGAAGCAAGCATAATCTCCAGTTTTGAAAACAATAATTTGTCTCTTTTTTTCAGAGCCTAGTTCAAAGAAATGTACCACCAAAATATAAATATACAGAACAATACAGCAAAAAACCAAATATTCCAGAATAAGGAACCCATTATAAATTAAATAACTCTCCCCCATAACTTGGGAATTTTCATGGTAAAAATAAAATAATGCACTCAAACATCATTTTCATGATTACAAGCTCAAGATACAGAAATTATTTGGCAACTTTAAATTCTTGTTCATCTCTCACATATTTTGGCTCTCTATCGATTTGTTCTCATGACATGAATGCTATTCAAAGGAATGCCTTAGCACATTTTTCTTCCATATAGGAAACACATGAAAAACATGAAAAGCACATGTTCAAACTATGTGCAAACATAGTACTAGAGACTCCCAAAAGTCAGTGACTTTGAAAACCAAGACAATAGAAAGCTATTGGTAGTGTTATTCTGTCCTTACACTGAAATACACAGTGATTTATTCTCCTAAGGAAAATAGCATCTTATATATACTCTTAAAATATAGGCAAAATCCCATCACAGATCATAAATTAATGAGCTCCCTGTTTGCTGAAAATATTGATTCCACTGATTTAGTTGGACAGAATTATAAATAGAAACAAGTTTATACAGAAATATAGGTTAGACTTTTTAAAAGAAACAAATATACCTTTATGAGATCACAACAGATATGAGACTATAAGCATTTATAAGAGGTAAGAAGAAAATAAAAGAAAAATGAAGGAAATAAGAGACATCAAGCAGATGGAAGAATAATTGAATGGCAGGTTTATGACATATCTAGGTATTGGAAACAAAACCAGAAAAATAGGAATTGCTTCAACATTGGAAGGAAACATTTCCAAAAATTATAAATCACATAATAAAAAGGAAAAGGAAATAATAAATTATAAAAAGGCTTTCAGGATTTCCACTGAGCATATAGGGGTGGGAATAATCAAGCAAGAAAGGAAACAGTGAAATTAACACTTTCTCCAGAAGCCTCTCAGCTAGAAGGTGTATTGTGCCTTCCTTTCATATCAAGAATTTAATTTGCATTCCCCTGTCTGTCTGGAGACATACTTTGAGTTTATTCCATGGATTTCTTTTAAAAATTATTCCTATAGGTTAAAAGAATGGAATCAGATCCTTGCTTAGACCCTTGTGCCCCAAGGTCAGAAAAGATAAGGATGTCATACCAGAGAAAAGAAGAGATTATAACAAAAAAGTAAGGAAACAAATTTTATGTATATGGAGGGGGCGGTAGGCTGGGTAGGGCTATGGGAAAAAATGAGAATTAAGTTGTATCTTATACTGGTACAAATCCCCATTATGGAGTGGAATCATGATGCATATATGTAATGTACCAATAAAGATTTTAAAAAAAAGATAAGGATGTCTTACTTATCTATACTTAGGTATTTGCTTGTTATCTGTGCAACCCCTATACCAGCCACCATTTTCCTTGTCTTTCATATACTTTGCTTGTAAAACTACAGTAGTATCAACAGACTCTATATTATGAATTTATCATTAATCACTAAAGCTCTTTCTATGTGCTCATAGGATAAAATAGAATAATTTATATAATAACTTGTATTGCATTTTATATTCCAGGCTTGTGGTTATAAATTGGCAAAATGTTTAATTTCTGACCCAAAGTTCTGTCCAGGCTACTAGGGAGGTTGGAATCTCCACCTAGCGAAGCATTTTATTTCTGGATACCAAGGCTATCCTAAGCCTTTGCTTGAATAAACTCAAATTTTAAGTATTGGTGCTGGACCAGTTCCTTTCCTGACTCTTGGGTGGTTTGAGACCACTATAGCCTAAACTTACCAAATTCCAGTCAGTATTTACAGCTAGGGGTTAATTCTGATCTACACACACCTATAATACAGAAGGATACCTGGCCATTAATTTGCCTAAATAGATCATAGGGGGAAATGACAAGGACCTGGACAACCATGTAGAGTCACCCATTGGTTCTCTGACCCTGCTCATATTACCTGGCTAAGGAATTAGTCTTTCGCTATAAAATCTAGGGTACTAGTTATTTCTTACTTCACAAGCACATGTAACTATAGAGACACTTTCTTCCTCTCGTCAACATTGCAGTACATTTGTTGAACCTCCATGGAAAGAGGACACCACAGTGGAGCTGATGACACCAGGCCCTTCATATGCACCTTGCTTAGACCATCCCTCCAGCTAACTGAAGGCAGCAGCCCATACAGTGAGCTCCTCCCTGGTGCCCATGGCAACCCCATCTATGAATGCTGCAGTGTTACCATGAGGTTGTTTTTGTTTGCATTATCTTTCTGAAACCTTTTTGAAATGAACTATTGAAGCTTCAGTTTTTGCACATCCCTCAACTTGTGCAGAATTCACAGCCAGAACTTGAAGCCTGAATCTAATCTGGTTTGCTAAAGTGCACCATCTAAAAGCTGTCTTCTGCATCTTACTGATCAAACCTGCCTTTTAACAAAAGCTTTTTGCATTTCAGAATTCATTTTCCTCCTTTCACCACTTTTTCTTAATTGCTACACCAGAAAACTATTTTTAGGAGCAAACTCTTACAAAACCTTTACTTCCAATTTATGTGAGTATACATTGTAAATGTGTGTGTTCATGGGGTATCTGAATATGAATTTTAAAACACATGTATATTTGATATGTAGAAAGTTCTATGTAGCTTCTTTTTTGATTTATATTCTCTGGACCAGTATATAAAAAATAGGTTGATATGAACTTAGAAATATTTTTGCACAAATACATATATGTGTATGTATATATATACTTTAGAAATTATTTGCCCACTTGCACAATCTTTATAATCAATTTCAAGAAAAAAATGACACATTCATGAGAAGAAATTTCTTGGGGTTTGGAACATTTGCTAAAATTTCCTGGTTTAACCTCTTTCCTTCCTGAGTATGTCCCTACAGCACACCAGTTGAGGGTACTTACACTTTCACTGAAATTGTTTATCCACTTTTGTTTTCCTGCTACAAAATATTCTTTTAGCTTTTTTTAAAGTTTTATAAAATTGTACTTATTTAATGTTTCTGCCTGCAAGAGATGTAAAAAACCTCCACTGGTGTATCTTCTGTTAAGAGAACATTATATAAACTCCCATAGAATGCCAAATTAACTAGGAGAGTCAGAATTCTGTCCTGCAATCACCCACTCTGAATTGCCACCACTTCCTGGATACAAAGCAACAGCTATGCAAAAGCTGCTAGCATTGCACACATGGTTAAGGCAGCAAGGAAACAGCAAGACTTGTCTACCTGGATTGCAGGAGAGCAATTTGAAAAAATGGAATGGGATAAACTCATGTGAGCACTTGGTCCAAACATTCACAGTTAAACTTTGCCTAATAAAAGATAGGCAAGGTCATTATTATCAAAGAAAAGTATGTCCTTGGGCAGAGAAAAAGGCTGTTTCCTATAGCATTATTGAGTGTGGCAGCCAAGGCTAATTCCATTCTTTTCTTATGTCAACCCAAGTTGAAGCTACCAAGGACTTACACAGAACCTGGTGGGCTGTAGCAATCGCAGGGAAGTAGGTACAACCTCTCAGTCCATACAAAGAGAAGCTCTGTGCTGTTTTGAGGAAGTGCTGGCACAGGCAGGGGAAATTATAGTTTGACACGTTTGCTACGCAAGAGCCAGGTAGTTACTGTCAGAGATGGTCTTTTTCTGTGAAGTGTTCTATTAATTATCCATGTGGGCAGGAATTGTTTCTCTTGAGCAGTTCTGATACAGACATTCTAACAGTTAATGAAACTCCATCTGTGTAGGGGCTTCCAAGTGGGAGTGTGGGCTGAATTCATTAGTTTCAAATGTGGGGCTTTTTTTTTTAAGCAAGGAGAAAACCCACGGTCCAAACAAATTGCACTTGTAAAGTTTTGAAAAGACATTGCTATTAGAAATGGGGAAGGGAAAAGGAAAATAAATGCTTTTTGAGGAAACCTTACTTTCTTTAAAATGAAAAATAATGGTAAAATGAAAAATTAATGGTAATGTGCAATTAAAATCTTATTTTGAAATTATCACTGCCATTGGCTCCCAAAGGACTCAATTAACAGGAAACTGGAAAGAATAGGGCATTTTCTTTAAGATACTTTATGATATATTCCTAAATAGACAGTATGTTGGATAGTAGCTTTCACCTACAAAGGACAAGCAATTATAGTTCATTCCAAGATATAGAAACAAAGGTGGTGGAGGGGGTAAGAGAGGAAGATTTATAATATGGAAATGAGATTTTTTTTTTCAAGTGTTCATATTTATGAACTATACTAATCCAGGCTGTACAATAGTTCACCTGAGGAAGAGGTAATGGCTCTAAGCCCACCCAGCTCAGGTCTCCTTTTCCAAAAAGATTCTCTGTTGTTACATTTAGAAAGGAAACGCATGGTCCCGGGGCCACCGCTTTTAGCAGGACCGAGTGGTTCTGACGCCATCGCGTTGAATGGTGCAGTACTGAACTAGGCCTCTACAGGTGTGGAAACAACTGCTGTCACCCCGTATTCATTACTGAAGTTGAAAACCGAGCCAGTCAGCAGCAAGCAATGTGATTAAGCAATGCCTCAGGTGTCTGCCTCTGAGTTCTCTGAAAACTCGAATCTGTACCCGAAATAACGTACTGCATGTTGAGGTCACTAACACATTGAGTGACGCGGCCTGTCCTGAAGACAGCGACCTCCAGGCACATGGGGAAAAGGCTACAGCAGTGCCTGGTGTTAGAGCTAATGACCGAACGCGGGGACCTCGGGATAAGAAAACATTAATTGTACCACAGACCAGCACAGAACCTGTTAGTCTCTCCCTGTGAGGATATAAGACTGAGCACCTCCTTCCTTTCTGTCCCTTCCCCGTGTTCGCAGAAACAGACCCTGGGAATTTTCCAGTTCCTCCTTTCTTGGAGGCTTTTCCCCCCCTTCCCCTGCCTGGTCCTTAATGGAGATCTTGAACTGCAGAGCCGCCGTGTCAGAACTCAGATGGTTAACATTCACTTCTTGCTGTTTTATTGCATATTACTGTGCGCGCCTGAGCAGCGGGAGCAGATTCGGGCAATTACAATCAAGTCAGGGCACACGCCGCGGCGGAGCGACACGAGCATGATGAGGATACTGATGAGGCACTTATCGAAAACCCCGCATCATCCACACTCATCAGCCACAACATGTCACCCCAGATGAGGCGTCAGCTGCCTTCAAAAGGCTCATTGCGCAGTGTTTACCGCTTCCCTCGGACCCACTTCTGATTTTACGGTCAGAACTGGGTTCAAACAGCAGCTGTCTGGCGAGGGCAGATCAGCGGCTCCTCTCGGCTTCCTGGGAGTCCTGGGGCTTTGTCTGGGGAGCATTGGGGAGCAGGGGCTGGCAGGGCGAAGGGGAGCAGGAAGGCAGAGAAGTGTCCAGTTCCGTTTCTCTCAAAGAGGAATCCCTTTCCCAGAAGGGGCCCTTGATTAATTTCAAGCACTAGTACACAGTGGTGGCATAATGGGGTTGGGGGCAGGGAAGCAAAATAAGGAGCCTTTCAGAGATCTCCTTAAAATAGTAACGGGCTGGGTGGGACCTCTCACGCAGACACAAGTCCTTAGAAAGGTCAATCCCTCTGGAAAAGACAGATCCAACCAGGAGAGCTGTTCAAGTGGTAAAAAAAAAATAATTCTTTCTTCATCAACTCATTCTTGGGTGGTTGTGAGAAGCATTCATTAGCCACGTTTAGGGTGACTTTATTCCAAAAACCCTGTTTTTCTACTACAGGAGGAAGAAGATAGATCCCTAGTAATACTCCTTAAAACTACCCTTTGTTGACTTGGTTTAATGCAACTTGTAGCTGAATACATGGGGGGGGATCTAATTGTTTACACTGCAAACAGAATGAAAATGATTTTCCAGATGACTGGTATGTCTCTTCCGGTCAGGGGAAGGCATCTTGCTGGCAATTTTTTGGCACATCATTTTTGTGGTTGGATTAATTCAGTGTCATCTGTTTTAAAGTTAAATGTTCCTGATTATGTAAAATCTCATCCTGTGGTATCTTTGTTAGATCTAGACTGCCTCATCCCACGCCAAGAAAAGCAACACAGACTTTGACGTTTTTGCCCTGGGGGAACTTTTCAGCCCCTTCCTCTCACCCTAGCTAGTGCTGTCTCCATGGCCCACATCCACGGCAGCACAGGGTGTGGAGCGCGGACGCACAGGGTTAATGCAGAGTGCTGTTGAGCAAGGGGCGGGGAAGAGTAGGTAGTTCAGAGAGACAGTCAGCCAGGGATCGGCCACCAGGAAGAACAGCCTCAGTGGTCTCAAATGTTCCTTTAGTTACTGAGTGTCATGAACTCTATACTTTTTTCAGTGCAGTCAGACATATTATTGCTACTTACATTTTGATTGTTTTTTTTTAATATAAGTTGGTGTGGAACTTTTAATATCTAAAAAAGGAAGAGGCAGACTGAATAGATGCTTTGCTCTGAAGGAAGCTGACGATTTTGAAAAATTAATTGACTTTTTATGGTAGTTCACCTTACCCACTCTTTACAAGTTAACCAGAAATTTCAGAAAAGGACTCTGTGAAGGATACAGCTTCTCTCTACATTGACTCAGAGGTTGTCCTCACTTTCTTTATTCATAGAGCCTTTTCTCTTTCTAAGGTTCCTGTCAGGTTCTGGCCGTAAAACTATGTTTTAGTCTTTTCTACCCAAATTCTTTATAGTTTCTGGGATTTTTTTCCCAAGTGTAAACCCACAGATTTGTACTACACACTTGGATTCAAGGGAAATCCCATGACATGTTCTCAGTAGTGGCCACAAGCCTTAGAGTGGCAGATGCTCAGCTCTGTTAGCTGCAGAGCAGTCAAGGCAAAAGGTGCAAACATATGCCTTTGTCATCTTGGACTCCAGGGGCCTGCAGGGTTGATGCCTTAAGACTCTGTTCTCCTGGATAATAGTCAGTGAACACCTGAGGAAAGAGGAAATATGAAGGCAGAAAACAAGATGAGCCACTCCCATGGGTGTAGAGAGAATTTTGTAATGTTAGATTAGAAGTTCACTCAAAATTTTCAGATTCACCTGGATCCTTCCATGTTTTATCTGTGACTCATTTTCACCAAGTGACATCTCAGTAACCTTCAGCTTAGAATTTTCTTTTTAGCCAATTCAGTAGGTGATGTCTATCTATGATATACAGAGAATTCATAATATCGTAATATTTAGAGTTCATCGGATTAGGGAGAGGATTCATGGAGCAATCAGATGCATTTACTGGATTTTAACAGTCTTACAATATTAGCATGCCTACCTACGAAATTGTTGCTAGGGGCCACCAACATTACTCATAGTTCTTTAGGAAATTTTAGCATCATTATGTTGTATATGCGATCTTTTTTTATAAATTTGATACCCTCCAATATTTTGCTACTGATGAGGATGGGGACAGGAGGAAGTCTGTCTACAGACAGACTTAGTCTGTCTTACTATGCTACATAGTAAATTCTAGGTGATTTTCCAAGCCAAGTGAAAAAGAATTATTCCTAGAATATCAGAAGAACTCACTGGTCCAATGGCTATTGAAAAATCTAGCTCTTGACATCTGCTTTAGGAATCTAGAGAAAAACAGCTTTTCAGACCCTTGCCTAGAGCTCCAAAGAAGATCCATCCATCCAGGCAAGAAAGCATGCATATGTGTGTACACACATGAAGCGGGCACATCTGGAGGGTGTGTGTGTGCATGTGTGAGACAGGGAGTGATCACTTTGTGGGGTCATCATCCAGCACTCTTTGTGATGCACATTCTAAATTAGGCAAAAGGGTCGCATCTTTCAAATGCAGATCATGTTTGCATTAGAAGAGCAATGAGAACACTTGTCAGTTTCAGAACATTTATGTGCTAGAAGTACTGTTAGCAGAAGAGCAGTTTAGATAAATTCAAGACTTTTTTTGCTGATCACAAACATTAAGCTTCACACCTGAAGCCCTCAACCCCCTGCCGTGCTCTAATCCCAGCACCATTCACCCTTCGAGACTCCGAGTGCTGCGCCTCAGCTCTCAAACCTTTGATTGCCCTTCGTTTGAATGCCACCACCTGCAAAAATGCCTTTTTATTCCCTTTGAGCCTCTTGAGAAGGAAGTAAAAATGATAATTCATGACAAACATTAATTAATTGTTTACAAGATGATCTTTTCTTTTTCCAACTTCTTGTTCAGCAGACACGTTGAACTGCAAGATCCCACTCGCGACGCCAGAATTTGTCAAGAGGCCGCATTGTTGTTTCTCACTGAGGCGTAGGACCCACTACAGTCCATTGTTTCTTTAGCTCAAGTGGGCCTGTCTGGTTCACACTGGAAGAATGGAGGTGACACGCGTGAGTTCCCAAGTATAAAAGAACTACTGGTTCTAGGAAGGTCTGGGAGTTTAGCACGGATGCAAAGTAAATAAACATTTTTCACCACCTCTTACTCCATGTGATTTTTTAAAGGTCAAGAGCTGCCATTACAGTATTTTAAAAGCTTCAAATTACATTTAAAGAACATATCACTAAACTCACAGAAACCTTATCAGAATTTGGGAACCTACTGTGTCTGTTTGGTCCTTGAGTTGATCATCACGGGATGGTGGGTTGAAAAAGGAATGCAGGTGCCCTGTGGTTTCTGATATCCTTCAGTTTGCTCTAGTGAATGCTGCCCAAGTTCCTCCAAATTTTCCCTCAAAATATGGAAAACGCTGAGATACTTCAATTTCCAAATGTCATGGAGTTCGTCCTGTAGGTCAAACATGTAGGGTAGATAAGAATAAGGCTCTGAGGGCCTCTCTTGACAAACATGTTCAAAATACAAAATGGGTCGTGTTCCCGTGAAACCTCCAAAATGTGTGTACGTGTGAGACAGAAGTGAAAGGGACAGGGAGAGGGAGATTTCTTTTTTAAATTAAAGAATAAAAAGCTTACTTGAAGGAAATGTAGAGCAACAGAGGAAAGACTTCCTCAGCGACTGAGGCTTTCAGATTTCAAATTAGGAGCCCTTAGATCACGGCTGCTGAGCTAAAAATCAATTCTATATTTTCTGAGTTAATACTAAGGATTGCACTTAACAGACATGGAGACTAATAAGGTATGCAGAAGGAGTAAAGCAGCTCACACACAGGCACACACACACACACATACACGCACACACACACAAATTCAGGCCTTAGTTTTGGCCATGATCCAGCACAATGATGTTTCAACCAGATTTGAAAAAAAATCAATAACATCTGTGGTATAATGGTTAATTAAAGCAGCTCTTCAGCAGAGCTCAGGAGGAGAGGCTCGGCCTGAAATTCAGACAGCTGAAGCTTGATTATCAGGAAAGAATGCTTTTTTAGCTATGAGTGGATAGGCCAAAAGCTGCAATGTGCCGAAATGGGGAGAAAAATTGCTTTTATTTTAACTTTCTTTAAGTAATCAATACATGCTTTTCACCTGCATTAGGACACTGCTTAGATCCAAAGCCTGTAACTCCACTTCAGCATAAATTCTAGCTCCTGTCTTTTGAAGCTAAGGTTTAAAAGGAGCCCCCCATCTCCTGCAAAGCAAAAGAAAAAGAAGCAAAAGAAAAGAATATGCAGGTTTGGGTGCATGTTCTTGAGTTAAAGCTTGGGCTCTAAGATGATTTGAAGGGTTTAATTTATAAGCTATACACAAAGCCACCCTGACCTTGGGTATACAGAGGTCACAGCCAGTGCAGTGAGACTGTACAAGAAAACTACAAAAAATTCTCAAGGAAATTGTGATGAGCAAGGTCAAATCTCCCACTCCTTTTTTGTCTTCCTATTGTTTCAAGTACTGTGCTGGGATGTTTTCTTTACCTTTAAATGACAAAAGTCAAAGAATCATCAAAAGTCAAAGTATCACCTGGCTAGAGATGGCATGGTCATCAGGTGACTTTGATAAAGAAAAATAATTGCTAATGCCCATCTGAATGGGGGGGAACTTTGTTTTGGCTTCTACTTTTGATGTTTTTCTGTGATAGCAAAATCTGTGTATTCACATCATCATGGTCCAATTTCAAGAAGCAAAGCCGTCTTGCCTTCCCAAGTTAAACCAGTCCCCACAGGAACAGTGTAGGCAGCTCATCTATTGGTCCTTCACTGTTTTTCTTCAATAAGTTTTTCTTCAGTGTCAAACATGTGCTGGTCACTCTGCTGGGTAGTTTCTGCCGTAGGAAGTTCATAGCCTATTTGAGGGTCATGTGCTTGTGAATAAAGAATTGCAAATACAGCAGGGGGTGGGGGAGGAACAGAACAGTAACTTGCAGGATGGCTATGAATTTTGAAGCTCCCTCTAGTCAACTGTATTGAGAAAGAGCAAAGTGAGGGTTAACACTTTGAGGGAGAATAACATTAGAGTAGCATTTTGCAGGATAAGAGTTCCCAGGAAGACATGGGAGAGAAAGACAAAAAGGGACTCAGAATTTCTATATATGTGTATGTATTATAGAATTAATCAGAAGGATGCATACAGTAGTGATACCAATGGTTTTTAAAATCTTCAGAGTTTGTATCTTGCATTGTCTGTTTTTGTTTTGAGACTATCAGGATCAGAAATTCCAACATGCCATCCTATATAGCTACTGCAATCAAGTGGTTCCTTTTTTCATTTGACCACATTCACTGAAGGGTGAGAGTTATTGAGATTTTCTCTAAATTTAATGCATGCAGCAACTCTGGCTTTTTTCATAGGTCCAATTTTTTCATTCTGTGACTTTTCTTTTTAATCTTCTTCTGGGGCCCTTTTGATGTCTTTTTCCAAAATTTGAAAATAGGCAGTAAATTTAAAGCAGCCAGAATGTTGTATATTTTATTATACTTTAGGAGGACTGAAACTAATGACTAACACTTTTCATCATCGATCTTTAGGTAAAATCTTCCCCTCCACTTATTTTGTGATCTTGGGCAGTAAAGTTCAGTTTCCCCATCTGAAAAATAGGCATAATATAATAACTGTGTAAGATTGTTACATGTCTTCACTGAGTTGACTTTTGTGGTGTTTACAATAGTGTCTGGCAGAGAGGAATTGTGAAGTCCATGATCATTAAATAAGACATAGGACCTAGCATTTATTTAGCGTGAGATTCTCCAACTTAGCTTATCTTTGACATAATTTTGATTGTTCATCATATTGTTTCAAATACAACTCTCTAGCAGTGGTTTCCTCTGCTTCAATACAGCTTGATCCTCAGCTTTCACTTGGAATGTAATTGTGGGGCTTTAACGTATTAACAATTCATATTTAGCACAAATTATTGACTTCAAATTTTAATTCATGTTCCACATTGTAAGATATTTTAAATTATGTTGCCAGGTTTTCTTAGTAAAAGAGTGATAATAGTTTTTACATTTCTCTGTGTCATTTCTCTGATTTTTAAGTCTTAAGAACTCCTCTTTTCCTCTGCATGTTTTTCTGATTTGGCCTTTGTGATCTTCACTGGCACATTGGTATTTTTTCAGCTGTGCATTTACTTAGTTCTCATGTTTAATTTTTTTGGAATAAGGTAAGTGGAAGTAATTAAGTAAAATTGAAAATGCATGTATGTTAAGCATTTACCAATTTTGGCACCATGCTCTCTGCGGGGAATACAGAGATGTGATGTGTATTGGGCAGGATTTGTTTCAGCTGCTGTCAGCAGAAACTTAACTCTAGGATTTAAACTCCCTCGGTCTTAGTTGCTTGTGTAAAATAAGACCAAAGGCAGGTACAGGAATTGGGAGTTTAAGACAGTCATCAGGGGCCAAAGCGTCCTTCCTTCTCTCATAGTTTGATTTTTATTCTAAAGGTCATCTCATAGTCTAAGATTGTTGCTGGAAAATTAGCTGCTACAACTTTTTCTTTTCTTTTTTCCTTTTTTTTTTTTTTTTGAGTTTATTGGTACATTTTAGGTGTATATTATGATCACATTCATCATTCAAAATTTGTACCTGTATATGATGTGTCTTGATTCTCATTTTTTCTCATTCCCCTGCCCTCCCTGCAAATTTCCATATTTACCCCAGGCAGTAGGATGAAAGTTGGAAGCAAAAATAAAAATATGTATCTCTTTCCCTTCAAGAGTCCTCCCAAAGGGCCGGGGAGTTAGCCCAGTGGTTCCGGCGCCTGTCTCGCAAGCGCAAGGACCCGGGTTCGATTCCCCGGTAACCACATAACAATACTGGGTGTGGAGATCCACACCCAGAAGTAACCAGTACCACATCCACAGTGCCGGGCGTGGTGGCTCACGCCTGTAATCCCAGCACTCGGGAGGCAGAGGCAGGAGGATTGCTGTGATGTGAGTTTGAGGCTGAGCTCAGGGCCAGCCTGAACCACAAAGCGAGACCCTGTCTCAAAAAACCTAAAAAAAAAAGACTCCTCCCAAAGTTCTCACTTAATTATCATGCTCACCTCTTAATTGCCAAAACTTAACTATATACCTAGCTGTAAAAAGTCTGAGAAATATGAACTTTTACTGGCTCATTCACTCAGCAATAAAGCCAACTTTGGTGCTAAAAAGGAAGGGAGGATGAATGAATTTCAGTGTTCAGCTAGAGATCTCTGGTACAAAATGATTTACACTTCAGTGTCCAGTGGTCATGACAGACAACTAGATGACTATAATACAGTGAAGTAAGTGCTACCCAGCTTTATGTACAGCTGTTGGCATCCTCTTTTTATTTCCATGTATTGATATTATTTATTCTTCCGTAAAGATTTTCACCCCCCTAGTTAACATAGGTTTCCACTCTCTTTACCTAGTCCTTGCCATCTCCCAGCTGAAGGCACAGTAGACTGTGGCTAGATCTGATTCCCCAATAGGCAATCTCGAATGATTTTCAGTGACTTATGCAAGTGCATGTAGCACCAATAAATCACAAAGCCACTTGAGAATGGGGAGTAGGCCTTGATTATCTTGAAAAGGAGACCGTGCTTGGCTTGGGAGGTGCTCTATGATCCCTGGTAGGATGACTTCCTGTTCTTGAAAATGCTGTTAAAGGGGCATTCAGTTCTTGCAGACTTGTCACACCCCAGGTCATTTCTACTAACAAAGAATAGTTTTCCCAATTCTGGTCCCAGACTTTCACCAAGTAGCATATTACTCTAGACACATCCTTTAACCTCTCGGACTGCATTCTTCTAATGTTTATGGACAAAAGTGAAAGTGATACTAAGAAGATATTATTAATTTAATGTTTCCCTAAAGACCTGAAATATCAAGAATTGATTGTAAGATTTTCTTTTCCACTTGTTAAGGAAAAAATAAGTACACAATTTAGATTTTTTTTTCAGTAACAGTAATGCCCAAGTGAAAACAAATAAACTAATAGATGTGAAAAATGTGGGAGTTATTATGTGATATGTTTATGTATGTTTTAGTTTATATATAAATATGTAAATATATAGACTTATCTAATAGTTATATAATATTTATTAGGTTAACAATATTTTTCACTAGGATTTCCAAAAAAATAAACATAGAGGCACTAGCTTCTGTTCCTGTAGTTAGAGAAAAGTTGCTGACCTGAAATTTCTAGAGAATATTTCACTGCTGAATATAATGATAAGCATGATAAGGGATCTATATTGATTAGAGAAGTAGGTTTTTAGTATTGAGGAAGATTTTAATGAAAAGTCTAACACTACATATGATGAAGAACAGTTCGTTCATTCAGCAATGACTATCTGTGTGAAATAATGTGAAAATAGTGAAGAGAATTAACCTAGAGTGAACTGAATAATATACAAGAGTCAGTACCAACATGTCACAAAATCTTGCTATTTGAGCATTCAAAACCGGCAAGTCAAATAAACTCTGTGACTAATATCTACTCATTTGTAAGGGAAATTCAGTTAATTTTTATTGTCTAGATTCATTCTACTGAAGAGAATACTAAAACAAGCTTCTGGCCACTTAACTAGGAACATTGTCAGCTAAGATTCACAAAGAATTATTACTAATAGAACTAGTAGTAAATAATGCCTAGTATTTGCTTCTAAAAAAGGCTTTTAGTTATATTAACAAATAAATTCCAATAACATTCAACTATGTACTATAGTAAACATTTCTCATTTTATAGATAAAGACATGTGACAAAATTTCTTGAGACAATATTCACATCAGAGGAAGGTGGGAGTCAGGATGATTATATCCATAAGATGAAATGAAAGAAACTCATGGATTCCCAAAATATGTGAATATGCCTTTTCTTTCTGAAATACTCTTTTACCATTGGACCAGATAGTGTTAGGCCTTATAAAAAGTTTCCATTGCTTCAGAATCATTTCAAGATTTCTATTGGCCAGTACTGACCTCCTAAAGTATATGTTAGTAACTAACTGCATAAAATGTGCAATTTGCTAAATCTTTAGAGACTGAGTCCTTTTCACATTTAAGGCTTTAACTTTTCTGTTAAAATAAATTTATGTCATATTGTGGTGCAAACTCTCAATGTTGAATGTGATGATGATGTGTATTCATAATGTACCAATAAAGATTTTAACTTGAAAAAAAAAAACACTTTAAATTTTTTAAAGTCATTCCTGGAGAACTGTGGTACTACTCCTCATTATGATATGCTTGTGTGCAGTGAGTATATCACTTTCAGCTGCTTACTCCACATTATCTTTATGTCACAGTTTCCCAATCACAATCATAAAAATAATTTGTGCAATTTGATATTCACAGAGCTGTTCCAACCATTAATGAAAATATATGTCAAATACATAGATGTTTATTGACATAAGACTGTGGTTTTACACAACTATGTCCATATGCTTCTTAAAGGTATACTAGAAACTAGTGAATAACACTTTTGTTTTTTGGGTTTTTTTGAGACAGAGTCTCGCTTTGTAGTTCAGGCTGGTCCTGAACTCAGCCTCAAATTCAACAGTCTTCCTGCCTCTGCCTCCCGAGTGTTGGGATTACAGGCGTGAGGCAATGCACACATCCAGCGCTGTGGTGTGTGGTTCTGATTGCTGCTGTGCACTAAGTTACCATGCTCAGCTTTGTTGTATACACTTACTGGGGATTGAACCCGGGACCTTGTGCTTGCAAGGCAGGCACTGGAACCCCTGAGCTAAATCTCCAGCCCAAATGACATTATTTTTATGGGATTAAAAATGTAGCCAGCTGATACAACTGAAAAATCTGGTACTAGTTTATTCATGCCTAAAACTGAGTCTCAGATGCCCGTCTCAGTTTCTTAAACAAGTGGAAGTTTGAGGTTTTGGAATGTAAAATCTGTAAAATTCATTTTTCTCAAAATAAAATACTCAAATCAGAAAAAGTAAAATTTATATATTGAAAATTCACAGAATAATTTCATATTATTATTTGCATGTATACTTTCTTGCTTTATATGCTTTATGAGAAAAGGAATGAGTTCAGAAAATCAAGTGACCCCATTTCAAATGTCTTCCACATGGTGCACTCCAATATATCTGCTCCTAACTCCCCTAGGGACAAAGAAAAGAAAAATTGACACTTACAAGATGAACAACTCATTCCCAGCATCTTGGAAGATTTCTTTCTAACTTAACTATAAGACTGAGGAAGCTGTAATGAAAAAAATAATAATCAGCCTTTGAAATGTCTCAAAAAAGAGAACAGCCTTTTCTCACCTGTGGCCAACATTTCTGGTTGGCTTATACAATAGCTATTCCTTCCCTGAAGCCTCAAAAAGACCCGTTTTCCAGGCGCATTTCCATTCATAGACTCCACTTCTTCATCTTGCCTAGACAAGGTGATGGTCAAGTTTATGCCGAGTTCCCAAGGTTTGGATCCATGTTGCTGAGCTGTCCCCTGGCTGGCTTTTAAAGTGGCAGGGCACAGTGGGCTCTAAGAGGTTTCTCTCCACTAGAAGACTGTATTTTAAGCTCCTCCTTACCAGCAGACTGAGATGCTAAGCACAGTAGATACAGTGCATAGATTCAAAACTTTCAGGAATCATAA
The DNA here is from genome assembly GCA_004026965.1 of Petromus typicus. NCBI lineage: Eukaryota > Metazoa > Chordata > Mammalia > Rodentia > Petromuridae > Petromus > Petromus typicus. Next base: position 9,015 of record PVIR01017732.1, on the reverse strand, counting down.
AATTGTTAATTTGAATTTCTTTTAAAAGTAAGGAAAATAATATATGAATGAGTCCATGCTGGTTTGTGTTTAGATTGATGCCAATGCAGTCATGAAATTTTTAATTTTTGTAATTTTTTTAAGTGGAGGAAGGTGCTCACAAGGGTGAAAGTGTCTAAGGTGCATGAAGGTCATAACGGGGTCCTGACCTTGCAGCATAAACAAGTTCCACTTGCCAGGCAAAAGTGCTGTTGGTCAAGTTTTGCCTGGTTCTCAAACTCAGAAATCCTCTTCCTTCACTTAAAAAGCGCCCTGAATTTGTAGCTGGAGTTTCAGTCCTACTCTTACTTCAAATATCAGTTCCTCCTTCAGCTACATAAAGGGCTGGACCCTAAATAAGATAGCTCTGATGAGGAGAAATTTAAGGATACTAAAAATTCAGTGCTCAACTATCCTTTGAAATACATTAGTACTACAATTTAATACCAAATTCTTTCTATAGAAGATAGCATAGATAGATTGGGATTGAGGGCAAAGATTAGGTCTTGGGACATATTAGAACTTTACAGAGAATATACATGATAAACATTAGAGGGTTAAGTGGCTTACTACATGGATGGATGGATGGATGGATGGATGGATGGATATTCTTGGCTGACAGGATATAAAAAAAGTTGGTAGATGAGAATTTGCCCCAGGGTATAGTTTAATGACTTTGGATTCCACCTCTAAATGGGGTTCACAAATAGACTCATTCCAAACAAACAAAAAAGCTATGGTTGCTACTAAGGAAACCTTTAGAGATGCCTTTTCCATCACTTTAACAGACTTTCATATGTCAACCATGTCCCCTCCCCAGGTGAACCACTGAATCAAGCTCCAAAATTTCTTCATCACCAAGGTCAAAATTCCATCTCTTTTAACATTACCATTCCATGTATCCTGATCTAGCCAAAGAGATTTGACTTTTTATACTCAGTTTAAATTTGACCTGCATAAAATGAAACTTATTTTCTTTTCTTCACCGTGGGCTCCCCATCTTTTTTAAGCTATCCAGGTTGAAAACTTCAGCATCTTTGAAACTCCTTTCTCTACCACTTACATCTAGTTTTCCCTTCCAATGACAAAGTCTTGGTTCAACTCTTGGCTATGCATGGGCCAAATGATCTCCGAGGCATTGCTGATTTAAGACTCACTTTATGAATTTGGAAAAGGCCTGAATCTTGGTGAACTGAAAGTCTGAAAGAAACACGACAGGCACTTTCACAGAACTTAAAGAAATAAGGGAATCTAAATTGGTAGCTGCTAAATGACACACATACCTAAGATGGTCAGCCTGCTTTCCTTTTCTCTTCTCCAATGCCTTTTGTCACTCCAATTGGATCTTGTCATTATCTATGATGTTTATGTAGGAAGCTGCTTTGAAAAACATAGCCATGAATTTTAGTACCAGTTATTCACTAAACAATGGGGTTTAAGAATTTCTCCTTTTCAATGAAAAGCAACATGCTCTTCCCTTGATCTGTGGCCTATTGAAAAATGAAAGAAAATGGGCTGACAGCAAAAGGAGGTAATTTAACCAGAATTCCTGTGCTCTGTACTTGAGCGACAGACAGTCTTCATAAGGGTCTTGTGCACTTTTAAACTTTAATAACTCAGGTTGTGCGTGTTAGAGAAACAATCTAAACGGCACTCAAAAGTAAATGTATTAAAGTTTAGGACAACTACATTACACAATTGCACACAATATATACTTATTTCAGATCCTGTGACAAATGAAATATGGTCAGAAGAATTGAAGTTCATGACAGCTCTAAGAAGAAAATTGAATTTGCCTTTAAATTCCATTTACAGTTTACTGTCATGTCTACCTCGTATGCTTTTGAAGTTAAGTTTAAAAATGGCACAAAGACTTTATAAAGATCCTGTACTTGAATTCAATGATAAGTATAGATAGAGAGAACATCATACCGTCTCTTAGGAAAGATAATATACCTGCTTACTTTGACTTTAAAACGGCCTCAGAAATAGAAAGTATAGTGAGTCGCTATGGTTAGTACAACTCAGTAAACAAGAATAAACTAGGATATCTGAAACACAAGTCTACTTTTTAGCTTTGCCAATAGCTCGCTGAATGATTCAGGAAAATATAGTGCAGTTTTTCTTGTACTTCAGAGTTTTTCTCCCTGTGCTAAAATAGGGTTCCTCAGACCACATGTGATTTTTATGAGAGAAGGAGGGGAGAATGAGGAAAGGAAGTATCTTTTGTATTTTCCTAGTAAAAATTTTGTTTCAATATATCTCTACCTGAGTACAAAACATATAAAACAAATGAAGTGTTACTATTCTCTGCTTGTTTCAAAATAGGAGATTGCAAAATCAAAGCCTCCATGTCTACTAAAAAAAAAAAAAAAAAAAAAACTGGGTGTATGCATTTGAGAGGAAAGACAAGAAGGAGGTTTTACTTGAAGTCATGCTTAGTACAAACAGCCAAGACCTGAGTCAGGATTGCACAACTCACAAGGTGCTTTAGCTGGTCTTCATGTACTTTGCAAAGAAATTCATTTCCTGTGTTTGGTCAAGATAGGGAAAAGTTGGGCACACACAAATTTGATGTGGCTTTTGATTAGAACAGTTTATCAGATAAGATAAAGATATCATGATAGGGAAGGAAAACATTTTAATTCTTATGGTCAAGGCCAGCTGGAGAAAATGGTACAATCCAAAGGTGTCCATATTCCCAACCTACCTTTCTTAGGAAGTCTTTTCACTTCCTTCTTGCTTTCCTGATTTTATGGAGAGGCACCAACCATGACCTTCTACAAAAGGGAATCTGATAAATATCTTCGCATTGAGTTGAGTATAACTATCAACCCCCCCACACACATACACCCCACCATGGTACTACTGCATTTTAACTGAATCAAATCTCAAGAAAAAAACCTCTAAATGAATCATTTCAGGCAAACCCTGAGTTAGGTAATTGTGTAAGTGAAGCAAGTTCAAAGAAGTAAGGAATTGTCTGTAGTTCCTGAAATTCTAGAGCCCCCTTTCCTAGGAATCTCCACTCCTGTAACCAGGCTTTCCTTGAAGTCATCTTTCAGTTGCCTGGGATGTTTGAGAGATGGTCAGGAGAGGCAAATTTTGGTGCAATGAGTAGGCTTCAGTATATGGGAAAATGGGATGATCTTACACCTGTGGAAGTAACAACCTGAATAGTTGTAGAAATAGCTAATATTTTAATTGCTGTTGACTAGAACAGGCAGTAGATTGGACCTCTTAGTTCTAAAACTCAGACAGGAGGAGCCTTTGCCTCATGAAACACAAGAATTTTCTTCAGTTAATAAAACTGAGCCAAACATTGAAGTGTCCTTTATCACACGAGTCTTCGTATGCTTTGCAAAATGAATTGTTTTCTGCATTTTTACAGCTTTGAAGGCAAGAAATTTTAAAAGTCTTCTCTTCTGGTCCTACTTGTGAAAGATTTTGGTGAAGGTTCTTAAACTTTATAAAATCTCATTATAAAGTAAAGACTATTGAAATACATTGCTGCCTCCATCATATTTTTGTTTTGGTTTTTGTTTTTCATTAGGAACTTTCCAAAAATGCCATGTGATTTGTTGGACTGATGATTGACTTGTTTTCATAGATGTGCACCATCATTTTTAAATCCATTGGTTGGTACATGTTGGATGTAGTTTCCCTCTAGCCCTTTTATGTACAAGACAAGTAGACAGAATATCTCAGAGAAAAGCCCCAGTCAAAACGCAACATCTATCAAACATATTAAAGCCAGAACTCTTTCTGCAAGTTCTCTACTGCTGTTTTGGGAAACACTAAATGCATAGTCTTCAATGCAGGAACTGTTTTCAAAATGTCAAAAACAACATTTTCAGCATTCAGGACTTTTTACAGCTCTGAATAATTCAAGGTGTTAGCTTTTTGGCTTTTAAAAAATATACTACCTGGAAAATAAAGAAATTATTTAGATTTCATTGAGACTAATTTGAAAAATAATCTGGAAAATTCTCTCATCTATGTGCCACCAAAAGCACTGGTGTCGGCCATTCTAGCCCTGATTTTCTAAACTTTTATCTTAAACTCAAGTTTATCTAAATTAAGTTTCCTGCTCTTTAATAAAATGTGAAATGAAAACAACACAGACAATTGTACTAAGATATATCATTGAAGATAAATTCTAATTGGCAGGGAAAATCCTTACATGCACATGCACATACCCACCAAAACATAGCAGAGGAAAGGAGAATCTCCCACAGAGCAAGGATAAAGGCCGCCCATCACAGTGCCTTCTGCTGACACTCCTTCCAGACAGAAGGTTGAGAAGGAAAACAAAGCCTGCAAAACACCCTCAAACTAACTTTATGCCTCTCCTTGAAGGAAATATTTATAAATACCAGACTCCTTGATTCTCAAACTAAATGCAGTACCCCATGCGAGTTAAGAAAGTAGTCAGTTCCAATCAACAAATGGGACCTCATTCTTTTTAAAAAGCTTCTGCACAGCAAAGGAAACCACCAACAGTGCAAACAGGCAACCAACAATGTGGGAAAAAATCTTTGCCAGCTGTTCCTCAGATAAAGGGTTACTATCTAGAATATATAAAGAGCTCAAAAAAATCAGCCCACCCAAATTTAAAGACCCAATTCAAAAATGGGCATCTGAAATGAACACATATTTTTCAGAGGAAGAAGTAAGAGCAGCTAAGAAGCATATGAAGAAATGCTCAACATCATTAGTCATTCGAGAGATGCAGATGAAAACAACATTGAGATTTCATCTCACTCCACATAGAATGGCTGCCATTTCAGAAGCAGCCAACGGCAAATGTTGGCGAGGCTGCAGAGAAGAAGGAACCCTTCTCCACTGTTGGTGGGACTGTAGACTCGTACAACCCCTGTGGAGATCAGTTTGGAGAATCCTCAAAAAGCTAGGATTGGTGATCCCATTTGACCCAGCCATTGCCCTGCTAGGTATATACACACAAGAATTAAAAGACTCATATCACAGTGACATATGTGCACCCATGTTTATATCAGCCCAATTTGTGATTGATAAATCTTGGAAACAACCCAAGTGTCCATCAACTGGAGACTAGATAAAAAAGCTGTTGTTCTTCTACAGAATGGAGTATTACCCTGCCATAAAAAATGATAAATTTGAATCATTTCTACTTAATGGACATACCTTGAGGATATCCTCATAAGTGAAATAAATAGGGCACAGATAGGTACATATCACATCTTTTCTCTGGTATGAGAAAATAAAGATGTAATGAGTCCTAGCATTGTATGTTATATATTGTGAAATAGAAAATGCTCAATGTAAATAGTTTGAAGGGGGAAAATGTTGAGATTGTAACAAAAAAGTAAGGAAACAAATTTTATGTATATGGGGGGTGGTAGGGTGGGTAGGGTTATGGGAAAAGATGAGAATTAAGTTGTGTCTTATACTGGTACAAATCCCCATTATGGAGTGCAATCATGATGTGTATATTTAATGTACCAATAAAGACAATAATAATTAAAAAAAAAAAAAAAGAAAGTCAGTTCCCAAGTGATTCTGGACAGTCTCACTACTTTTAATTTTGCAACATCTGGGAAAGCCCCTGACCCTCTCCCACACCTCAGGGCCATCAGAGAACTAGTTGAAGTGATGAATGTTGAAGTTCTGTACTACTAAAATAAATTTCTCATATGAGGAAGTATTATCAGTCCATCAGAAGGATAGCACAGTAAGACATTAAAACAATTTTGGCTGTTGAAGATGGCTTTCCTGTTATATATTAAAGGCTATATATATGGAAGTATGGAAAGTATTTGATTAATATATTTATTTTATGGAGTAGTATGGAATTTGAAATGAATTTTAAAAATACAAGAGGTCTTTTCATTTCCATAACAATTTGTTTCACATACTGAGTCTCAGAATTTAAGACTACTCTAAAGTTCCCTATACTTTGTTTAAACTTTCTGTAAAATATTCTCTCCTATGGTCTAACTGATATGGGCATGATAGGAAAACATATCTACCACCAGAATGTCCATTCTACCTGCACCTAGTTCCAAGCATCAGAAAGTGTTTCTCTATTCTTCAAGTTAAAAGCTGTTTCCTTGAAACTATTTATTAAGTCTAATAGGATAAAAATACATGGTTTTGGTCATAATAGCCTCACTTATTGTAGAAAATTTAAAAACAAAGAAAATATTAAAAATTTAAAATGATAACTTATGCAACACTGAAGATAGCCAGTAGTGTTTCTCTAATTTTGTGATATCTTTCATACCTTCCCCAAATTACATTTTATAAGCAACATTCTATCCTGTTTTATAAAAAGTCTGTTGAGACATCTGAAGGACTTTCTTTGAAAACATGCCTCTCTGAACAAATTATTTTTTAAAAAATCAATGCTAGGGTCAAATGAATTTTATATTTAAAACTATATATATACCACCTAGATTCTACTATTAATACTTTCCAATGTTTGCTAGATTGATATCTAATCAACTGCATACCCCCAGCCTAATCCACTGTATCTTTTTTGTACACATCAGTATGGCTCCTTCTGCATTCATATTTTAAACTCAAGTTCACAATCAAAATCTCTATGTACTTTTCTATGTACATAGGGTACATACTTGTACATAGGGTACTTTCAAGCTTTACCTTTTGAGATATTTGGTCATCTTGTTTGTTTTAACATTGATTTCAACTGCTTTTATTCAAACAGTTGGCAATGTTGAACAATTGTCATGAATTGTTTTCACAAATGCCTGTTGGGATATGGCCAATTGCATCAAGCAAGATTTAAATCAAGTAAAGTAAAGACAGTCCCTATGAATGGAGATTCCCTCAGATTCCCCAGACAGGTCAAATAATGACAGTTCTCTCCTTTTTAGAAATAAAGTTCCAAACACATTCTCTCCCCATTAGTGGCTACTAAATTGTTTCTTACCATGATTATATAACTCTTAGTTTTCAAGTATACTGTAAGTTGGGGAGAACATTGGAAGAGGGCAAGTTAAAATACCACAAAGGCCATCATTCATGGATTCATCCATTTTACTCCAATAAATTCTCCTTTGGTTAATTTTGAGAGCTCTGAAAAATTTAATTTTGATAGAGTTTTGACACTTTCTCATTGTTTTTGTGGAAGAACAAGTTTTTAAAGGTCTTTACCATTCACGCTAATGTTATTCTCATTTACTCTTCAACTCATTCCAATCAGGCTATGTTCTCTTTTTTTAATTAATTAATTGATTTTGTTGGTACATTTTATATACACCTTATGATCACCACCAACTTTGAAAATTTGTACCAGTATATGACACATCTTAATTTAGACTTTGTTCTTACTGCTCCACCAAAAATGGATTTGCCAAGGTTACCCATGGCTTCCAGGGAAACCACTTCTCATTTTATTTGATCTAATAGTAATATATCACAGTTCTTCCTTCCTAAAACACTGTATTTACATTCTTCTGGTCTTTTTTCTTTCATTATAGTGATTTTTATTCTACTTCACTGTTTTTATCTTCTCCTCACCCTCCTTCCCCATCTCCTCCCCTCCTTTTCTTCCCCCCACCTTTACTCCAGTCTTTCTCTCTCTCTCTCCCTTTCTTCCCTCCTTCCTGTCATCAAACCTACAGCCTTGAGTATGCTAAACATATACTCTCCCACTGAGACATTCCCCCAAGTCCCCTATGTCTCTTAGTAATTGCTTTTCATTTCTTCAGTTTCTATGTATGTGGGTCTTAGTCCCAGAATTCTCTACCTGCACTTACTTTCTCAGTACGGTCTAATTGTATGTCTTCAGGTATCATATAGACATTGACAATTTACTAGACTTCTTTCCCAAGTTAGATTCTTGCATCTAATTTTATTCTTGACATGCCTACCTGAGTATCTAATAAGCAGAATTCATATGTTAAAGAAAACTATTGACCTTTTTCCGCAAACTCACTGTATTTGCTCCTCCAATGATCTTCTCTATTTCAATGATTATCATACTATTCTCAAAGAATTTGAAGTCATCCTTGGCTCCTCTCTTTCTCTTGTACCATATTCAATCTGTTATCAAATTACTAGGGCTTTACTTGTGAGATTTATTCAGACCTCTGTCACTTTTCATCACCTTCTTTGCCTTTTCCTTGTCCAAGCCACAATTATCTTTTGTTTAATTGTGGCAATAGCCTCCTGATTTATCTCTCTATCTCTATCTTGTGTTCTTCCTTCAAAATCTATTGTCAATAAAGCAGCAAACCTATCCTTCAAAATTTAAGGAGAAATAAAGCCCTTCCAAGATAAGTAAAAACTAACATAATTCATGACCACTAAACCAGCATTACAGAAAGTAATCCTACAGAGAAAGAGGAAAAATAGAAGAGTTATTGAGAATTATAAAAGAATAAAACATTAGAAAAACAACAAATTGACGAATTGGTTCATACCTTTTTATAATAACTATGAATGTAAATGATTTAAATTCTGCAATTAAAAGACAAAGATTGGAATACTGAGTGAAAACCAAGACCCAACTATTTGTTGCTTTCAAGAAACTTACCTCAGCAGCAAACACAGACTGGGAGTGAAAAGATGAAAGATAATATTCTGTATAAATGAAACCTGCAGGTGTAGCTACCCACATATCTGACAAAATTAGTCAGATGAGACAAAGAAGGCCACTGCATACTGGTAAACAGAGCAATCAACCAGAAGTTATAATAATTATAAATGTATATGCATTTATTTCATAAAACAAACACTACTCAATGGAAAGGGTGTTATGGAAATTTTTCACACATTTGGAAGGTGATTTTACCAAGGGAACACAATGAGCTGACTTGCTCTTTTGAGGTGGGGCATGATTGGAGATGAGTTACTGGGCTTGTGACTTGGAAAGATATATCCTTATCCCTGGCTCCTCTTCTCTATTTCCTCTCCACCATGTTGAGAAGATTTCTCCTTCTACCATGCCTTTCCAGCTTGGAACAAGATAACTATGGAAAAATATTCTTT
>PVIR01017731.1:0-34447 GCA_004026965.1 Petromus typicus | reverse complement strand
CACACACGGGGGGGGGTGGTCATGTGCCCATCTCTCACACACACACGGGGGTGGGGAGGAGGTCACGTGCCCATCTCTGGACCAGTTACCATCACCAAAAAGCAATAATTGGCTGAAGCCAAGATACCCTAACCAATCGTAGGCAAGAGGGTGTGCAGCATGATTTTGATTGGTTTAGCCCGCAGTAGACCAGCTCCCTAGGTTGCCTCGCTTCAGTAGGGGAGGGGTGGCTAAGCAAAGATGGAGTTTCTCGGGATCGAAGATTGGGGTCGCTGCAAACAACCCACCTGCCCCCCGGAACCGCCGCTTCCTGAGGACAGACGCCGAGACTTTTTATTCCTGTGCTTCACTGTGTAGCATAGCACAGATCCTGAGGAAGCCATGAGGAGAAACGAAGCGGGTGAAACTGGTTAGCAAATGGCTGGCACTGCCTGAGCTCTCTGCTCAGCTCAAAAAGATTCGGGTTTGTACGTGGCAAAGAGGAAAGGCAGAACTTCTGCTGGCTGGGGCCTGTCTGATATATAAATTAGATGTCTTTAAAAGACATGTTCCTGTCTGCCTGGCTTCAGCAACTGTGATCTGAGAGTCAGACATTTCCTATTAAAGTTTAAAAAATACAGCTTTAAGTCATACATTACATTGAACGCTTTCATATCTCATCTGATTCAGTAGCTTTTAAACCTCACGAAGGTCACATTTTGAAACAGTGGTCACCTTTTATAACGTTTCCAAACATTAAATACAAATAGAAATTATGAAGAACGAGGTGGCTAAAGCGACCACCAGGATGAATGGATATTATTACTACTATTATTACTCTTATTATTGACAGTATAATTTAGGGATCGAAAGTTACGTCAGCCAGGCTATCCCTGAACTCAGCCTTGAACTCGCAGCAATCCTCCTGCCTCTGCCTCCCGAGTGCTGGGATTACAGGCGTGAGCCACCAAGCCTGGCACTGTGGTGTGTGGTACTGACTGCTGGAGGGCGTGAGTGACTACGCCTGGCATTGTTGTTGTATGTGGTCACTCGGGATTGAACACCAGCCCTTGTGCTTGCAAGGCAGGTTCCAGAACCACTGAGCTAAATCCCTGGCCCAGATTATCTGCTTTTAAAACCTGCCTTTTTTAGATTAAGGGTTCTCAAGCTAGGGTCTCACGAGTGCCAGGGCGTCCCAGTGATGGGGCTGCACATGTGGAGAGTGGTTCCCAGGTCAGACTAGTGGCTCAGAATGGTCACTGCCAGGAAGTAGGCCGTCCAGGGTTTGTTATAGGACGCTCTGCCCTGGAGTGTGATGGGGCTGGTAGGTACTGAGGCAGGAGAACTCAGAGAAGCAGTTCCACAGCCGTACGTCCACCCAGGGCTGCCACGGCCCTGCTCTAGTCAGCCAGGGGCACAGCCCTGCTAGCTCCCACGACCCCTGGGGCCTGTGCACATTTCCTGCAGGCTGGACCGCCTCTGCACAGAGGCGGAATTCCTGTTCACGGCTGTCCGAGGTCTTGCAGTGTTCACACCCCCTCAGGTGTTACAGGTGAAAAAGGATGAAGCGATTAGAGGAAGGAAAAGCTGGGAAAGTGTGTGTGTGGGTGTGAGTGTGGATGTGCATGGGACTGCACGTGCGTGTGCACAGCGGTGTGTCTCGGGATGCCTGCGCAAGGCTTCTTGCCCCCAGCACCCCAGCCGAGCAGGAGGCTCCGAAGGCGTCTCTTCTGTTTCCTGGGCTCAGCCGAGTTGTGCTGTTGAGCCCTCACAGGATGTACTCACAGTTACAGAGGAAGACATTGTAACTGTCGCATCTCTTTGTCCCACCTGTATTTTGTTTGTTTGTTTTTTGAGATGGGATCTGGCCATGAAGTTCAGGCTGGTCTCGGTTCACCATGTAGTCCAGGCTGGCCTCAGACTCGGGGAGCAACTCCTGCCTCTGCCTCCCAAGTGCTGGGATCACAGCCAGAGCCATGCACAGCTCCCCAAAGCATAGCACCTCCAGCTCCCCGGAGGGGAGAAGACTCAGAGCGGCGAGAGCGAGCAGGGTGTCAGCTGACACGTAGGTCCGCTCCCAATGAGGTGCTGCACTGAGAGGCTGGGTGCGCTCCCGGGGGCTCCAGGGGCCATTGGGGTCAGTGGGAGCCCGCTGGGCAGAGCGCTTGGGTGGCTGCGGGTGAGGCTTTGCTCCCTAGACAGCTGCGTTGCTTGTGGTGCATCACCTACCTGCACACCGCTCTGGGCCGCGCGGCTTGCTGACTTCCGCCTGGAGTTTAGCCTCTACTAAACACGGGGTAAAAAATCAGCTGCCTGCTGACTCTCCGAACTCGTGCCTGAGCAGCAGGAATCGATAATGAGTCGTGAGCAAATGTTATTAATGCCTTTTATTACTTCTGTGGATGTTAATGTGTCCGATTGACACACAACTTTCTCCCTCCGTGGTCTCACACTCGTGACCTTGGCGGCCGCGTCTCAGCCCTCTCGGTCCACTCAGTCACAGACACCGTGAAGGAATAATATATCACGGGCCATGACCCCCTGGCCTTTATGAATTATCTGTTTAGAAAGATGTGAAGCCACCTTTTATATCCGCCGTAATAGATACTTAGACACGGTGGATCAATAGTGGACAAGTTTGCTGCTTATAGTTAATGGGGACCGAGGGGACACTCCAGGGTGACCTCTGACACGTGGCTGACAAGAAATCTATAGAGCAAAAAATGGGGATGATTGACAGTTTGTAAAGTTACAGATGCGGATCTGTAGCGTGTCACGATAATTTTGTCCTGTGCAAATAGTTCAGACATGCAGGTGGTCCCTGATGGCAGCACCCACTCAGCCTGGCCCCGAGCAGCAGGGCGGGCATGGCGTGCGGCATGGGCCCATCTGTCAGAGGGGAGAGCCAGCCAGGCCGGTTTCCTGCCAGCGACTTTGCCCTTGGCTGAGCGGGCTGGCGCTCGCGATGTTCAGCGCCTGTGGATTTGTTAGACTGCCAGTCGGTCGCGGCTTTCTGCAGGAAGATCACAGACCTGCGGGCCTGGAAAAAAAATGCGCGCTTAGGAGATGCTCAGGCCGGGTGGAGGCTTGGGCTCCTTGAGAAGATGGTTCCAGCGCTGCACAGTGTCCGAGAACCGCTGGAGAAGCCTCCTTCTGCGGGGTTGGCCCGTGGCGCTGGCCCGTGGCGCTACCACGGAGTGCCAAGCCGCCTTCTGCCACCTCGGAGGCCGAATGAGCTCGATCCAGGAGCAGGAAGCAGCGCTAACTCGGGGTGGTGAGAAAGGGAGAGGCCGCCGCCCCTGGCGGGAAGTTGACAGACACTGGTGCGGGTGCGACGGCCGCGCCCTGCAGCGCGCACCGCGCCTCTGATCACCGGGCCTCTGATCACCGCGCCTCTGATCACCGCGCCTCTGAGCACCGCGCCTCTGATCACCCGGCCTCTGAGCACCGCGCCTCTGAGCACCGTGCCTCTGATCCCCGCGCCTCTGATCACCGCGCCTCTGAGCACCGCTGCAGACACATTTGCTCGACCCACCGCGCCTCGCCTTTCGTCCCTGCGAGAGGAGTCACTGGTGGAGGCCAGCAGCTCTCAGGGCCACGGCCTGGGCAGGAGCCAGCCTCCTGTGGCTTCCACATTTCAATTCATCTCAGCACTAATGCGCGAGTGAGAGTTAATCACTGCCGCGGTGCGCCCTAAGTCACTGAGTTCGTTCATTAAAACTTTCCTTACTGAACTCTGATTGAATGTCATGCTTTTTTGGAAGCCTTTCAAGCAGCCCTGAGGGGTTTTAGAGCGCCTTCCTGGGCAGCTGCTGAAGCCTCCAGTGTTCGGTAAAGAAAAGGACGGAAAGTTTGATCAGCAGGAGCCCTACCTTGGGCAAGACAAAGAGCCTCTCCGAGGCAGGCGGCCTAGGACGCGGGTTTATCTTTAAGCAATATATACAAGGGTAAGGACAACCTAAGTAGCTAATAAAAGAAATAATCCATCACTTTGGTACTGGCAAAACTGGGAGCACTTTGCGTGGAAAGATGTAGCCACCTTCAGAAACCAGTGGCCACAGCAGTGCCGTGTGGCGCCGGAGGGATAGTCACTGTGCAGCTGCCAATCTCATTATTTTGGAAGCAGTATAATAAAAATTTAGGCACATACCTTCTGCGTGATCATTCGTGCCTAAAGTTGTATTGAGAGGTACTGTGTCAGCGAAGCTGTGGTTGAAAATTAGCTAAAAAATACAGCCTTGCTGTCCAGTGACAGTACTCACAAGGAGGGGTCGGACGCCCCACTCCAGCCGGCCACTCCGCAGGCAGAGGCTGTGGAATGGCCCTCGCGGAAGTTGGCGAGGTCATTTCTCCTCACGCCAAGGACGTGAGCAGTTCAGTAAAAATGTCCAGCTTTTGGAGGAAAAATTCAAGCGAGAGCTGTTAACAAGGTACCACCTGTAAGACGCCATGTGTCACATTCATTTCCGCGTCCTGCAGGTACTGCTCGGTGACGCACAGAAGACCTGGCAAATTTAGATGAAAGGCGTCTGACTTGGGCTGGCCGCGGACACCGCTCTGCTCTGCCCAGGAGTGTGGCTGGGGGTGCTCGCTCAGTCTCGGGGCGCCGGGGACCGCGGTCCCTTGTCCTGTCCACACGTACACTCCCGGCGAGCTCCTTCCCCAGGGCCTTGGCCTGCTGGGCTCGCACCTGTGAAGAGCCTACTGTCTGAAAGCTTGGACTGCGGGTCCTGATGGGCAGGGCCTCGACTTACCCTCAGCCTAGGGGTGCAGCGGTTCAGGACCCTCGAGCCACCGCCGGCCTCCCGAGGTCCCACAGACCAGCCAGTGCATGCGTGTGCAGCTGCCGATCTCTGGCAACACGGAAGACAGGCTCAGGGCACCCCAGCGGAAGGGTCAGGGACTAAACAGTTAACAGGATGATGTGGGGAAGACACCCCCGGGGCGGGGAGGGAGCAGGGCTGGTGTGAGGCGAGGAGAATCGGGCTTATTGCTCTTTATTAATCCCTCCGGCTACCTCAGCACAGCAGGGGCGACAGGGCAGGGCTGCCGTGCACAGCAGGGCAGGATGGGCACTGCACGAGCCCGAGGTATGAGAGGGAGTCAGTTTCATCTGGAAAGCCTGAATGCCATGAAGATGATTTAAAAGCTACCATTCTTGAAGCAGAACAAAGCCAGCTGAGGATTCGGTGAGCGGACATTCATTAAGGACTTCCTCCTGGTGGGTAGTCAGATATTTTATAATCTAGGAGAAAATGCATCCTCCAAACCAGTAAGGAAATAAACATGCAAAGTGCAACCCATGAAGCGGGGGAAAGGCGGAACCCCAGGAAGAGGGGACCTTCACTAGGGCAGAAGATAGGCCCTTTTCTGTGATGGTGCCTGCCTGTAACCCTGACACTCAGGAGGCTGAGGCAGGAGGATTGCCGTGAGTTTGAGGCCAGCCTTGGCGACACAGGAGACCCTGTCTCAAACGAAACAAATAAAACAGCAACAAAAACCAGTGCCTTCCTGCGGTGTGAGGAGGGGAGGCGCTAACACGGGGGACGCCGTGAAGGTACTGAGGGAAAGAGCATCGTGTTCTGGTTCTAAGCTGGGGACTAGCGGTGCTAGAATCCCGACGCCATCTGATTTTGGGAGGAGCACGTGGGACATCACAGCGGTGCTGAGCTCCCACCAGGGGGACCGCCGGAGAGGGCGGCGCCGGCGGGCTCGCGGCCCAGGTCCCTCCCTGTGCCTCTCCTGGCTCCTCTTCTTTCATTAGCGACTTGGCCAGGGTCCAGGGAGGTGACCTGTGTCATGCTGGAGGTCGAAGGAATCTCGTTGTGTTGTTCCCACGTAATCTTCGCTTCTGGTCGCCAGGCGTCTGGGCAACCATCGCTGAGTGCTCTCTGAGATGCTGGTGGGGTTCTGCAGCCCAGTCAGTGTGGACAGACAGCTCAGTGACACGTACTAGACACCTTGGAGAGTTTTTTCAGGAGTTTATCATGACTGGATTGACTTACAGAACAAAAGTCCACGACTGGCGGGGCTGTGGCTGCGAGCAGCTCCCAGGGCTGTCTGGGCGCGGCCGGGCGGCGGCGCTCCGCGTGCTGGCAGAGCGGACGTCCAAGCGCAGGCGCTGGCATCGTCCCGACCATCCCGGCTCGCTGCCTAAGCAAATTGGACTTTTCATTTCTTCAAAGTATACCCGATCGCCCCAAATGCTTTTCCTTGTCTGCTTTTCCAAAAGTAAATAATAAAAACCCACATCGCTCATCCTGTCAGGATTCCGGGCTCGGCACCGGCGGCTGGCGGGGAGGTCACTTTCACTTACATCTGCGTCTGACGTGGTCTGGGGTGACAGCTCGCAAGAGAGCAGGCGACAGGGCGCTGGGCAGGACAGGCGGAGCGGCTGCTGTCCTGTGTCCCTGGCTTCGCTCCCCGCTTGGCCAACAAAACTCTACAAATACTTCCACACCTTGTCCCCCCCCCCCCCAGAGCTGGCTGTCCATAAAATCTCAGGGCTGACGTTCACTCCCAAAATGTCTTGAGTAACGAGGTGGAAATTCTAGCAAGTGTCAAGTATTTAGGATGAAAAAAAATGACTCCTGACTTCAGCAGTATGATCCACAGGCTGATCAGCGAGTCCACTTTATTTAGATGTGTATGCTTCTTCAGTGTCTTAGGTGATGAGGAAGATGAGGGTGGCCCTGTACCGGGCAGTGCCGTGTGTCACCAGCGCTGGCTGCGTCGCTGACATGTTCCTTAGGAAGCAGCCACAACCACAGCAGGAGAAAGCCTCGCTGGTGCGGGAGGGCACAGGCAAGTGTCTTGGTTCTGCTGTGAGTTTTTATCTTTTTTTTTTAGGTTTTTTGAGACAGGGTCTCGCTTTGTAGTTCAGGCTGGCCCTGAGCTCAGCCTCCAACTCACATCACAGCAATCCTCCTGCCTCTGCCTCCCGAGTGCTGGGATGACAGGTGTGAGCCACCACGCCCGGCACTGTGGTATGTGGTACTGGTTGCTGCTGGGCGTGAGTCTCCACACCCAGTATGGTATGTGGTTACCGGGGAGTCGAACCCGGGTCCTTGCGCTTGCAAGACAGGCGCCGGAACCACTGAGCTAACTCCCCGGCCCGAGTTTTTATCTTTTAAATCAGTTTCTGCCTCTTAGTTCATGAATGTATTTCGGTCCCTCCTCCCCACATTAATGCCGCATTTTCTCTATTAACGTGGGACCCCATACTCTGGGTGGAGCCAAGTCGGAGGGTTTGGGCGGGGTGAGTGGGGACAGAGGAGGCCCGGAGTTTTGACCTAAGGGGTTGCGGGTATCACAGAGGGCGTCCTCCGAGCAGAAGTGTCCGGGCTGCAGGGACCTGCATGGGACCTGCCGTAGCGCATGGCGCCAGTGCTGGTGCAGGGCGCTCGCTTACTTACACCCCTGAGTCCAGTCACTACGCATTCGACTAGCAACTTGTCCCTTGGTGAGGGACACCTGGTTGTCCTCTCTGAAGCATTTTCTCAAATAACAGTAGCATTTCTCCCAAGTGACCCTAAACCCAAATTAGCCTCCATTTGCAGCTTTCTGAAATTTTACAAAGCGTTCAGATTTGTGACCTCATCTGATTGTGAGAGTCGCTCCAAGACAGCAGCTCTGTGACCTCTGCCAGTCGTGAGGGGCGCTGGACGGGTGCCCGGAACATGCAGATCAGACTATGTGCCAAGCCCTGCAGCCAGACCACCACAGATGAGCTCTGACCACAAAGCTCCTGTGAGATGCCCCAGATCCACCGGAGGAAGGGCGGCACTCCCTCCCTTGGCAGCATGATGGGGCCTGGACCTAAAGCTCAAGCCCAGCTGGCCATGGCTGAGGGTGTGATGTGGGGACCCTGGTTAGGAAACCCCAGGGCGGGGCTCCGGCTCTGGTCCCAGAAGGTGGGAAGCAAAAGCAGCAGAGGGTGAGCAGATCGGAAAAGTGATGTACCTTCCCAAAGTCTAGCTCTGCGCAGCAGAAGTGAAACAAAACTCTCCAGAGCGAAAGGTGACAGACAGTGCGTGTGCGTGGGGGTGGGGTCTCAGCGAGCGGGAAAGTGCCCCGATCTTTGTGCTGTCCAGGAAGCAGAAAGCAATACCGAGCGACTCTGGATTTTGCCCGGAAGAGCAATAGCTCTGAATTTAAGCTAACAAAGGAATCTCCTTGCTATCAGGTTTCTTTAATAACTTAAAAAAGAGGGAAAGGCTCAGCCTCAGGCTCTGCGCCACGGGGTGTTTCCCAGGGCCTTCTCTGTTTACATAATGTAGCGCACCGAGCTCGCTCTCCTTTTCCGACTGGACAGCCTGCACAGAGCCCGTGGCACCCGAGGAGGAGGTCTAGCGGTGCCCGGAGCTGTGGCTGTGGACACGTTTCCTGTCCAAAAACTAGCAGAAAGACCAGGAGGAGCAGCCTTACCCCCTTCCCCCACAGCCCCGAAAGTGATCAGCACTCGGAAGGACAGGAGTGACTGCACGGTCAGGACGCGGGCGCAGGACGCCTGGCCAGACCAGCGTTAGGCTGCATCTGGCAGGTTTACATTTTCATGTAGACATCAGTCTCTTTGTCTGTAGTTTGCTCCCTGGAACTCCCCAAGCATCCGTCCTGGATGGGGCTCTCCTGGCACGTCTGGGGCTCCCCTCCTGGCCTCGATGCTCCCTCCCAGCAGCCCCCAGATGGTGCTGCCCCTGCACCTTCTGCCCTACCTGTTCCCTGGTCTCTCACCGCCCGTCCGGCCAGCCACCTGGAGCCCATTGCACGGCAGCCCTTGGGCACAGGGCCGGAACAAGCCTGGCATGTCCTGGGTAAGGAGCCTCCACAGGCGAGCTGGCCGCCCGCGCCCGCAGGAGGACAAGCACACACTGTGGATGCCGGGCGTAGCTGCCCGCTAAGGTGTAAGGGGTGTGGACCCTGCAGTCCAGCTCCTGGGAAGGCTGAGGCAGAGCGGTCTCAAGTGGGAGGTCAGCCTAGAAAGCTTACTGACGCTCCCGCAGAGTAAGAAAGGCCAGGGAGACATCCCGGTGGGCGAATACCGGATGGCATGCTGCGGCCTGGGCTCCCTACCCGGTGCTGCAGGATGAAGCACAGCCCAGTGCTGGCAGGAAGTCAGCACCAGATTCAAGGCGGAGCTGGGCGACTGGGTGGAGGTGAGGGACCTCACAGAAGGTAGACGACCTACAGGGCCTGGGGTGCTGCTGGAGGGTCAGGACTGCGCCCCTAGGGCTGCAGAGGGGGTTACCACTCCCCCAACTTTAAATACTGTGCTGATCTTCGGATCAGTTCTGTGGGTAGGGCAGAGAGGGCACTGGGGAAACTGAGGCTGGGAGGGTGCCAGCGATGCAGTGTGGACCACACCTGCCTGTGCTATGTGCCAGTCTGACATGAGGCCCATCACCAAGGTGCTGAGGTGACAGTGGGCCCAGGGAGGAGACCTGGCCTCACCTGGGGAGCTGAGCGCCCTCCTCTTCCGCCTCAGCTGCAGGAAGCTGGGCCTGGCCCTGGGCTCTGTGTCTTGCACAGAGTACCAGTGTCAGGTGTGGGGTCCCAGCGGCAGGAAGCAGCTGAGGCCGTTGCAGGCCCTTGCCACCCTGACCACAGTCACTTCAATGGACTGTAAAACGGCCAGGGCAGAGTGCCAACTGCACTGCTGTCCACCTTGCCACCAGGGTGTACCGTATGTCCCGGGGTGGTAGTCTCTGCTCCTCTTCACTGGCTGGGCCCTAGACTTCATGGCCAGGGCAGGGCTTCCTGGCCCCCCGGGGGTGTGAGCGCCCATCACCGGCCTCCTGCCTGGACTCCTGCCCCTGTAAACTGTCCTCAGGAAGCCCCAGTCCACCGGCCACCCCTGTCACCAAAGTCCTCAGGCGGCAGAGGACACCCCATGTGGCAGTGCCTGCCTCGTGCGTGCCCCTAAATCCTGAAGGGTGACAGGATTTTTTTCAGAACGATGAAGGTCTCACCTCTCAGGCCTCTCTCGGGCTGTTTGTCTTTGCCAGGAGTGGGCTGAGGGGCCGCGTGTTCTCAGAACTGGGTGTGGAGATTGGTGGAGGGAGGGGCTGGTCGAGTTTAATGACACAGATAATATTTTATTTTTATTCCCCTTTTAATACACTATCAACATGCTCTCAAGTAAGATGTATGGTGACGGTTGGGGAAGGAGCCGTGTTCCGGCTTCTCCCCCGTCACCAGCGGGGACCTGTTTCTGAGAGATTTTCTCTGCCATTCTTGAGAATCTTGGGAAATTTTGGCTTCATCAAAATGATGTATTGGGAAGGGTAAAGGTCACCTTAAACTTTGCACAAGAAATCAGAGTAGTGTTTGACCATGACGCTTAGAGATTTCTCCCCGGAAGATATAAAGAAGCCATACAAAAGGAAGACCTCTCCCTCCAGCAATGGACTCTCTTCATTCTCCAGTGACACCCGATATTTATTTGGACCCCAGATGCCTTTGGATGTGCAGATCGACTTACTGACCTGGGAAGGCGCCGAGCTGTGAAGACCAGCGGAGGGTCGCCATTGTTTGCGTCTGTGTCTCCATCCAGAACGGTGCCCGTGGTCAGGCCCTGTGTGGTTCATCTTGGAGCCCGGGCCCCAGCTGGCACAGAAAAGGCCGGGCGACGAGCTGGTGAGCCGCAGGGACCACAGTGTTGCCCGCCTGCACCGAGTGCGTGAGGGCCGCAGCCTGGCGCGCCTGCTGTGAGGCGTTTCGCTTTGCTGGTCCCGGGGCCCCCGTGGGGTGGTGCGCGGGAGGGAGAACGCGGATCTCTGGAAGCGGGGTTGGGCAGGTGTGGCTTGTCGAAAGGGCCACACCAACTGGCCCCTAGAAAAGGGGCATCAGACAGACCCTCTTCCAGGGCCAGGGCTGTGCGGGCCCTGTGGAGCGTGAGGTGGTGTGGGGACTCTGAGGATGGCCAGGGACAGTGACAGAGCCAGGAAGCGGAGATGTGGCGCGGATTCGCCCCCGCCGCCAGCCCAGCCAGGACTCCCGCCTCTGCTGGCCTCACGTGCTGGCTCCTCTTTCCGGTGCCCGCTCCTGGGCATCCTCATCCCTCAGGGGTTTCAGTGCATCAGATGGGAGGAAAGTGGGGGCCTCGCCATGAGTCAGTGGGATCCCGGGTCTTTAGGGTGGCACAGGGCACACTGCAGGGCCACTGAGGCTGGGACAGCGGCACCAACCATCCAAGTCCACACAGCTGACCAGGGCTGTGCCCATGAATTCTTTCCAGGTCTCTCTGACCTCGAGGCCTGTGGCCCTCCATTCCTGCCAGCCTGGCACCACCAACCTGTGCCACAGTACAATGTGGCTGTGCACCCTGCAGCCCACGTGTGGGCCGCCATGGGGACGCGGCTGGGGCAGGCCGTGGCGCCTGGGTCCCCGACTCTGGGTTCACAGCCGCCGTTATCCGAGTGACCCTCCCCATGGGTCTGTGCCAGCCAAGAGCCCACAACAGTGTCCCTGACAGAGACCCTTGACGGTCGCAGCTGCAGTGGAGACCGGCTGGGACTTCGGTGGCCCCACTGTCCCAGACAAGCACCGTCCCGCCACGGCCGCACGCCCTCAGGAAGCCTGCTGTCCAGGAAGATGTGGAGCTGGAGGGGCTGAGGGGACAGCGGGCCAGTCTGTCCTCAGCCATCCGCTCGCTTCACAGCCTCGCTGCTCTCTTCTTGGGGGGAAGCAGGAGCCCCCCTGCTCAGCTGAAGGGAAGAAGAAAGCTTGAAATGATGCCGGGAAGCCCAGTTCCAGCAGCTGGGAAGGAGGACAGGGAAGGAAAGCGGAAGCGCGGTCCTCCAGGATTCTTTCTCCACAGCCCAGGCTGGGCGCCTTGTGGGGATCCGCCCCACGAAGGGCCAACAGCCCATCTGCCACGGCGCCCCCTGGTGGCGCGAGGCAGAAAGGCCCGGCCTTGCCCGAGGGTGCGGATCCTCCCTGCAGGGGCGGCTAGTGGTACAGTGCTGCGCTATGGCAAAGGGTCACAGCTCTGAGGCACCTCAGAGCGTCACAGCCCAGCCTTGAAGCTGCTGCCAAAGGTCACTGGAAGTGGTGGAGAAAAACCTTTACTCTGGAGAATTCAGTGGAGCTCATAGTCTGGTTGCTTGGCTAGAAACAGCAGCCTCCTTATACAGGGATCTAGGGCCAGGAGCAAATGCTCACAGAGCGGGGGGAGGAGCTAACGGCACATTCCTGAAGTCACCGAGTTCAGACACTTACAAAACATCTTGATACACTGGGCAGGGCCACTGCCAGGCAGCACACACTTAGTACATTTCTGGAATAAAATATTTTGTGGAAAAAGCAAGCCAGGCAAGGGTCTGTGCTGTTCAGTCCCTGGGAGGCCCTGTGGGTCCCCAGGCCCTGCTGTGACTTCAGCCCCAGACCTGGCTGTGGCTCCCCGGAAACCTGCCTGCCTAAAACCGCCACCCATGTCCCCCATCCTGGGAGACCTGACACGGTCACTCAGCGGACCTGGTCTCCTGAGGACAGAGGCGCTCACAATGTATTAGGAAGTGGGAAAAATTTTTTGTTAAATCATAAAGTCCTAGTATGTGCTTCACAGAGGACATGAAAGTAATGTAGAACCCGAGTTCCGGAAGCAAATGTGAGTTCAACTCTGGCTCCAGGAAATGCGAGCTGCATCGCCCTGAGTGGCCAGGCATCTCCTTGGAGCCTGAGCTTCCAGCTGCGAAATGAGCACGTGTCTTCCCCGAAGACCTGCTTCGCTTCCAGGAGACAGCTCCGCTCCAGCTCTGCCCAGAGTGTGGCAGGGGGACCGCCGCGGTGTGCGGCTGTTCATTACCACAGCTGCACCGGAACCTTCGCTGGTGAGATACTGTGGAATCTCTCACACACACGCGCACACACACACACACACACAGCACATGGGAAGGCTCATGAGTGGCAGATGTGCATGTCCTGGCTGCGGTTGTCCTACAAATCTACAAAGTGCTTCCCCATGGGGACCCTGGTGACACTGCCTCACGCATCACTGTGTGCGTGGTGTAGACAAAGCTCTCAGTACAACTTTCTCTCACTGAAGAACCAGAAGCAGATCTGCTCTGGGTTAACGCTCGGTGTCTGTCAGTGCTGGGGGTGGGGTATTTTTACTTTCTCCTTAGTATTCTGAGTTTCGAACATCTCTGATGTAAAGGCATTTGTGGGGCTCTGTGATGTCTGCACCTGGCTGCATCGTGGCCCTCAGGCTGGCTCCATGCTGCCAGCCCTGCAGCGTCAAGGTCAGCGCCTCCCTCCCGGGCCTGGGTCGTGCTGCCCAGGAGGCAGCTTCCGGCAGAGCAGGCCCAGAGCTCCTCTGGTGGGGACCAGAGGACCCACCTGCGAGCCGGAGATGCCCGCCTTACCAGCTGCGAGCCGGAGATGCCCACCTTCCTAGCTGCCCTGTGTGAAGTGGCGCCTTAGAAGGGAAATAAGGGAAGCAATTGTATCCCTGGTGACATCTTGACTGAGGCAAACTCTTCCACAAGGAAGCAAGTCATATTATGGAGTCAACAGACTTCAGTCAGGCTTCATGACTGGCAGTGTGCAGACTCTTGAACACACATTCTCCATAGTCAGAAATTAACAATTAGAAAATCTACATTAAAAAATCCGCTGCCTCTGCCATGCTCCGTCAGGCGCCTCCCAGGCGAGGGCCCCGTTGCTCTCTGTCCATGTGGACATACTGGCTCCCAGCGAGTTAGGAAGCAGTCTGGGAGGAGGGGCTGTGTCTCACCGTCCTTGCGACCCCACGCACGAGGTTACTTTCCTCAGGCCTGACGCTTATGAAAGGCCTTGACTGAGACATAATGTTATCTCGCAAGGAGCCTCAGCAGACAGGTGCCCTGGCATTTTAGGCTTGCTCATTTGCACGTAAACACAGGGACAGGTCAGCGTTGCCAGAACACTCAGTGTTAGCTGTTAACTGACAGGAACTGAAGCTGTTAATTGACAGTGACTGACGTTGTTCTCCATGACGCGCTCAGGGCCGGCACAGTGCAGGGACGGCAGCTCTATGTCACCTACTCCCCGGAGCCTGACGGAGCTCTGGTGTGGTGCTCTTACTTTCCAGTTGGGGACACTGGGCCCACGCAGGCATCGGGGGTCCCGGCTCTCCGTGGCAGAGCCTGGCCTTGACCCCCAGGCTTCCTGTTACCCCATTAATGCCCATTAAGTGCCAACAGACATACCTGCAGAGTGCCGAGCAAACTGGCCTTGCCAGGCGCCCCATAAACCTTCAGTAAGAGTGTGACCGCAGGTTCGAAGTTGCGAACTCATTTTTCAACTTGTCCAGGCCCGTATGATATAGAGCCCTCGGCTGATGCGGGGATTTTCTCCACGGCCAGTTGGTGGCTGATCTCAGCCCCCGAGTAGCTGTTAATCAGGTTCCAATAGACTCAGGCACTTCACTCAGAACCTGTTGGCAATCCTAAAACGCGGCTGGCCCTGTCATTGCTGCGAAATGAGCTCGGGCTGCGGTCCCATCCGTTTTCAGCTTATTGAGGGGTCCCTTCAGCGCCGTTCCCGCCGCAGCATTAATGTGGGTCTCAGCGGGGACCCTGTCCTCACCCGCAGCTGCTCTCTCAGGGCATGAGTGACAAGCTCGGGCTCCCAGAGATTTAGTGGCATGGAGCACGAGCTTAATGTGCTGTCCCTGCGCAGGCCGCGCTGCTGCCGCTCCAGGGCGGGGCTGTCAGACCCAGCCAGTTCCTTCCTGGAACTCGTGGCAGCTTCTCCTGCCCCGCATCTCAGTTCTGCCGGACCTGGGCCCCTCCAACTGTGTTCCCGGCTCCTTCCCTGCATATCTAACCCAAACGTCTCTCCACACACTGGCACCTACTGTGTGCCCAGTCTGACCCTGGCAGATGGTGCTGCCCACCCTCACAGCGACAGCCGCAGCAGTGTTAGCGGTCTTTCCCGGCAGGGCAACTCCGATTTCAGGTGCCGAAGTAACCGGCACAGGCATGCGATTAACCTGGGGTTCTTGTACCCAGGCAACGCACTCCAGGTTCCCCTTTGTGACAAGGTGGCACTGTTTCTGAGCCTGGGGAATGAATACCTTTGGCACCTGTCCCTGTCCGTGCCCATACAAATGGCCATACTTGCCTTCATAGCCAGGAGCTTCACCCATTAGCAAGACACAGCTTTCAGGTAAAAGGACTTGAGCCCAAAACTATCACTATCCTTGAAATACAAAAAGAAAGTTGCAGGGGAGATGCACGCCTGCTGCCCAGCACTCAGGCTGACGGCGCTCAGGCCGACGCACCAGGAGAGCGTGAGGCCAGCCCGGGCTACCTAGCCAGACTAGGTCTCAAAACAGCGATAAAGAAAAAAGGAAAACCGCACCCCCCTCCAACAACATGAAGTGTCATCCTGTGATGCTGTAACTGTCCAGCATCCAGACTGTGTCGGGACAGACGGAGGTGAAAACTGTACAGAACTTCACACACACGTGCAGCACACGGGAGTGAGATGGGGACCTGACCGTGTCGAGGACAGTGTCAGGGCCGCTTTCCTCTGACAGACACTGCGCTGGACTTCCTCATGTTACCACTAGGGACAGGAGAGGTGTGTCCAAGGCCCCGTCTGCTTTCTTAGGGCTGGAGGAGCAGCAGTCATTTTTCAGACGAGGAGGAGGGGGAATCATTATAACATAAAAATTAGGACACGTTTACATCAGAGAACGTTCGCAAATGGAACACAGGATCACTTGGTTCCGTGTATGGGTCAACTGTGTCGTAAATGGTAGATGAATTTAAGTCACAAGGAAAATGAAAGCATTCTTAGAAAACTCTCTATTTTCCAAGTCCTTTCAAGCCAGGGATGGTGGGAATGTCTGTCACCCCAGAACTTCGGGAGGCTGAGGCAAGATGACAAGTTCAGGCCCACGCTGGGCTGGATTTAGTGAGACCCTACCCCAAATCCATAAATCAAAAGGTAGACAGACAGAAGAAAGCTGGGACGTAGCTCAGTGCAAAGGCCCTGGGTTCAACTCTCAGTAGTGGAGGAAGGGTGGAAGGAAGGAGGGAGGGAAGAGTGACAAAGAAGGGAAGAGAGTGTTTATGACAGGCCCTGGGTGCCCTGGAAGGACGCGAGCCTCGCACCTGCGAAGGACTCAGCAGGATGTGCCGGCAGCCCCCACGCGGGCTCCGTGGACGGGCTGGGACCTCTTGACCTAGAACTGCGCGCTCACTCTTCATGCCATTGTTTCTGACTCTCTGAGCTGCTAGTAGCCCAATACAAGGCACAGTTTTTCTGAAGGTCAACCTGGTACTGTATAGCAAAGGTCTTCAATGTCTTTGACCTACGACCTTTGACCCAGGAAATAGTCATTGCCAAGTGGAGTGGGGAGCTGATATCCAAAGCTATTTTCCTGGAATCTGATCCCCATGGGAAAAGGCATTTGAAGCAGGCAGTTCTTGTGCTTCAAGCCAGGAGAGGCTCTTCAGTTCCAGGTCCCGGCTCTCCACGTGAGGCACACAAATCACGACCTATAACAGCACCAGGGAAGGGATCAGTACAAAAGGGGTGTGGTGCTGCAGCTGGGCGTGGCGGCATGCGCCGGGAGCCCCGACCCAGAAGGCTGGCAGGGCGTCAGGAGCACCTGGGAGTCGGGCGTGGCGGCACCCGCCTGGAGCCCCGACCTAGAAGGCTGGGCGGGGGTGTCGGAGCGCCTGGCAAGGGCTGGGGATGTAGTTCCCAGAGCAGAGACCCTGGGTTCAATCTCTGGCACCACAAAGAAGGAAAGTGTCGATCCCAGAGTAGACCTGTGAGCCTGAGGATCGGAGCTGAAGTCTAGAAATAAATCCACACACTGTAGTCAACTATCTTTTACAGGGGCCGAGACTGCTCAGTGGGAGAGGAGCCGTCTTTAAACAGATAAAGCGGGGGAAAAGGCTGACCACATGAAAAGAATTAGTTTGATGTTTTCCTCAAGTTAACTCAGAATATATCAAAGACCGAGACAGAAAAGCTAACATTATTAAAATCTCAGAAAAAAAACACTAAGTGTAGATTTGTGGACAGTGCTTTCTGAAATATAACACCAAAAATATAAATGACAAAAGAAAAAACAGACAATTGGAGTTCATGAAAGTAAAATTTTTGCATATCAAAAATGCTATTAAATAATAAAATGATAATTCATATAATAGAAGAAAATATTTGGAGGTCATCTGACAAGGACATAGTATTCAGAATACAGTAGAACTTTAGTCTGAGCACACAACTTGTTTCAGAAACACATTTATATGGCATATTTATATCAATTTGCTTGATGCACAAAGCACTTGTATATCAAGGCAAATTTGCCCACAGGAAATAATGGAAACTTAGATGATTCATTCTATACCCCAAAATACTCATTAAAATGATCACAACATTGAAATACAATGCAAAATAATACAAAATACAAATAAAATTGAACAAATCAACCTGCACTTACCTTTGAAAATCTACATGGCTGCTGTGAGGGAGACAAGAGAGAGGACGGCTATTGGGCAGGGCGGCCTTCACTATCACCGCACAGTCACCGCTCTCTACCGTACGGGCTCAGTGGAATCTTTTTCTTTTTGTGCAACTTTAACAAGGAACCTGTCCCTGACACTTGGTTCTGCCTCTTTCTGAGGACTGCACAGAAATGTGACACTGTGTTATCAATAAATAGATTCATCCCTTGCATGGCTATCGCCTTAATATAGTGGTGTTTTCTGCTGTTTTCCACATCCCTCTAATCTCATTTGAAGTGAGGGGTTCCTCTGCTTTTTCTCCTTCTCTTCTACAAACGATATCTGTTCCATAACCTCCTGTTGGGAGACAGTCTCTCACGATCCTGCAGTGGGAAGAGAGGGAGAGAGGCCACTGGCCCAATTGAGAACATGTGGTATTCAGCACCATGTACTACTCATTTTGCAAGACACTGCTCATTTATCAAGTTAAATTTTATTAGAAATGTTTTCTCATCTTGCAGCACATGCACAGTATAAGTTGCTCACAATCCAAGGTTTTACTGTATATGAAAAATTCTTACAACTCAATAGTTAGAAGGAAATTCTCTTTTTAAAAATGGAGGAAAGAGGGCCAGGAATTTAGCTCAGTGGTTCCGGCATCTGTCTGGCAAGCACAAGGTCCCAAGTTCGATCCCCGATATCACATATCACAATGCCAGGCATGGTGACTCACTCCTGTAATCCCAACACTCAACATTGCAGAGGCAGGAGGACTGATGTGAGGTCAAGGCTAGCCTGGGCTACATAGTGAGCTCAGGGCCAGCCTGAACTGCAAGGCGAGACCCTGTCTCAAAACAACTAAAAAAAACAAAAAACAAAAAACAAAAGATTGGAATAGACAGATCTCAAAACAGGATAGGCAAATTAGTGCATAAGAGTGCTCAACATTATTAATTATTTGATTATGCAAGTCAATTGCAATGAGATATCACATGGGAAGCAGTGGAATGGTTACCACAGGTAACCCAGAGTCACCCACATGGCCCAGAAAGTCCACACCTGGGTAAACACCCCAAAGAACCCAAAGTACATGTCCACACAGCCACCTGTACATGAACACTGACAGGAGCAATACTGCTAGCAGCCAGAGAGTGTTCCCAGATGAAAAGACGGTTTCATACAGGGGAATATTATTCAGCCGTATGA
This sequence comes from Petromus typicus, assembly GCA_004026965.1. NCBI lineage: Eukaryota > Metazoa > Chordata > Mammalia > Rodentia > Petromuridae > Petromus > Petromus typicus. The sequence continues at coordinate 15,815 of PVIR01017731.1, read as the reverse complement.
AGAGCTGACACCCACTGCAACGTGAATCAGTAAGGAAACCAGTCACACAGGCCACATGGCATCTGATCCCGTCTGCATGAAATGTCTAAACAGGCAATTGCATTTTGTGAGTGATGAGCATTTTCTAGACCTAGGTAATGATGGTGTCTTAATCACATTATTTGTCACCAGACACAATACCTGACCCTCAAAACTTAAAGGTAGAATTGTTAGTTCAGTCCAAGGCGAGAGGGTGTGGTGGAAAAGAGCTGTTTACATCATGGCACACAGGAAACAGAGAGAAGAGGAGCCAAAGAGGGAGATGAGCCCTCCGGGGTCATGCCTCATTGAGTACCTCTACAGAAGGGCCTGCGTCCTGACAGGAGGTCCACGGTCAGTCCTCACGATCCAGTTACCTAACAGGACTGTCACTCCTCATGATCCAATCACCTAACAGGAAGCCAGCTGTTATCACTCATGAGCCAATCACCTAACAACAGGAAGTCAGCTGTCAGCCCTCTTGGTCCAATCACTTTCTGAAGCCCCGCCTCTGAGTGCGTGAGACTTTGGGGCCATCTAGGTATGAACCACAACAGACGGTTCACATAGGTGGCTGCACAGCCGTATGAACATACCAAAAGCCACCGGATTGGTCCACTTTGCCACATGTAAATTGTATCTCTTGCCTCCTCCAGCCAAAAACGAAAAGCAAATCCCGGGCAATGTGCCAGTCCCAGCTGGATGAGACCCTGGCAGGAACATCTTGTAGCCAGTTAGCTTTCGAGCCACTGTCCTGACCAACCAGAGCCTAGAGTACCTGCAGGGAGGCCAGGTCGTGTTTAAAACTTAGCCAGGAAAGCCAAATGTGCCAGCATGGCGGCACACGCCTGGAATCTCAGGTCTCAAGGAGCTAAGGTCAGAGCGTCAGAAGTTTAAGGGAAGCCTGAGCGACACGGTGACGCCCAGCCTCAGAAAAAGTTGACAGCATCTCCGGAAGGTCACTCCCCAAGGGCTGTCATCCTGTCTCCGTCCTCCAGAGGCCGGGATGGATTTTCACCTCTCCCGGCCGTGCTGCCCCAGGGCTTCGGAGTCCTGACTGGGCCTCACCTGCTTCCTCTTCGGAGCGGTGCGTGGGCTGCGAAGCAGAGCTGTTGCGGGTTTCCCAGACTCCCCTGCGTGGGACCAGGATCACCTGTGCTACGGATAACTGTTATCTTTGGTAACTTCAACTGGAACCGTAACAAGAGGCGTAAATCACCCCCCAGGCTCTTCATTACTCCCATTAACAGTTGCTGTGTTGCCCCGGAAGCAGAGCAGCTCCTGGCTGCCGCTGCGAGCACCGAGTTCAGAGGTAGAGCCTGGCCGAGAGCCAGGAGTTAAGATCACTTGTGCTGAGGGCTGGCTCCAGCGCTCCCGGACCCTCCGTGGGCTGGGGGGTCAGGTCTGCGCCTCTTCCGGGGCTCTGTGGCCAGCGTCACCTCTTCTGCTGACTTCAGTTCCGCCCCTCCCTGCCTCCACTCATACTCCTCCACCGCCACACCCCTCCCCCTTTTCTTCCCTGCTCCAGGTGGAAGAGCAGGACGAGCCCCGCGGGCAGGAGAGGTGCGGAGCTGGGAGCCCCGCGTTTCCCTGCCTCTTCTCAAAACTGTCCCCCAGCCCGGCTGCCACGTTGTCCCTCTCCGCTCCCAAATCGGGCTCTGAGCTCCATGACGTGGGACCCTCCAGCCAGCCGTCATCCGAGATGGGAGGACAAGTGCGAGCAGGGTCTGCACCCCCTGCCCCAGAAGAGAAAGCCAGGACATGGAAAAACCCACTGCCCCATGTGGCCTTGGACACGGCTCTGCCCTCGCGGGGCCGGAGGATTCAGTGAGACTGGAAGCAGGCCACGATGGCAGCAGGAACCCTGAGTGCCCGAGGGGCTTCAGAGGTGCCCCAGCTCCTCAGCTGTGGCCCTGCTTGAGGGAGCCTTGTGTGTGTGACTTCACCCTGCCTGGAGCTCTGCCTGCTGCTGGAGTTCACCTTCTGAGGTCAGAGGTCAGAGGTCAGGGATTCGGCATCTGTGTGTGTGGTGTGGGTCGATGCTATGTGACAAGTGGTCGTGAAGAAGCCCTTGCCCGAGGGTACAGATGCTGTAGAACAATGTCCCTTCCCAGCATCCTGACCTTGCCACCTACAAGGAGGCTAGAGCCCCTTGGAGAGGTAAGAGAACTCACTGGAATCCAGAAGTCAGCTTTCTCCTTCCCTGCAGGAGCCATAATCACCTGGAAAGTCCTTGCTCCAAATCTGCCAAGCTAGAGCCAACACGAGGTTTTGCTGAGACAAGGAATCTCTCGCTGGACACGTGGAGAAGCTCAAGGGACCAAAAAGAAGAAGCAGATTCTGCCCTCCGCTCTGTTCCTGTGTGTGTGGGAACATATGCACATCCACATGTGCCTACACTAGTAGAGCCAGAACTTCACAGCAAGGCTCTCTGGCTGGGGGTCCGGGCGAAGCGGATTGTCCCTCTCTTTCCTGCCACACCCAGGTCTCTGATAAGCATGTCACCACTGCAGTTGGAGAAGATAGCAAGGCATGGAGGGTAATCCCTGCTCGCCCACCCCGCCCAGGACTCTCGAGTCACACACTCAACTCAATGCACTCCTGCCCCGAGCTGCCACCTGACAAGCCCCTGTCTTAACTCTGCCACCTGGCAAAGCTGCACGCAGCCCCCCTGGCTAGCAGAAATAGCTCTTTCTGAGCACCTGGAGTCTGGCTGGCTCCACAGCAGGGACTCTGAGCCCACTCCAGGATTCAGAGCCTTTCTGCTTTACTTTTTTAGACAGGGTCTCTCGATGTAGTTTAGGCTGGGGTTGTACTATGGGATCCTCCTGCTTCACCCTCCAAGTGTTAGAATACAGGCGTGCACCACTGTGAAGTTAACTGAAAGCGAGTGTGATTGGTAATACCCAACTTACAGAAGAGAAAGCTAGGACATAGAAAAGCCCGGAGCTGTCACTCCTGCTTCACTGCCCTGTCCTTATGCTGGGGACTCTTGCTGCTTGGAGGAGCAGCTCTCTTCCTCCTCACAAGCTGCAAGTAGGAAGGAGGACTCTCCTCATTTAACAGGAAAGGAAACGGAAGCTTAGAAAGGTCACCACTAGGGGCAGCGTCCACCTCTTTGTTCAACTCTACAATCATTCCTGTGAAAAAGAAATAAGCAGTGAGTTAAGAATTCAGTCTGTGGGGCTGGGGATATAGCTCAATGGTTCTGGCACCTGTCTTGCAAGCACAAGGACCCAGGTTCAATCCCCGGAAACCACATACCGTACTGGGTGTGGAGACTCACACCCAGCAGCAATGGGTACCACACACCACAGTGCCAGGCGTGGTGGCTCACGCCTGTCATCCCAGCACTCGGGAGGCAGAGGCAGGAGGATTGCTGTGATGTGAGTTGGAGGCTGAGCTCAGGGCCAGCCTGAACTACAAAGCGAGACCCTGTGTCAGGAAAAAAAAAAAAGAATTCAGTCTGTGGAAATAGATCCTGCTAATATGCAGCAAAGCCATGACCCGAAGTCTCAGGGCAGAGACAGCGGGCGCCACTAAAGTTAGTAAACAGTGAAAATGAGTTCCCTGAAGCCCGGAGACAAAACCAGGAGGGAGAAGTAATTCGAACTTGGAGGTCAGTATTTCTAAAACATAAGCTCAAGGAAAGTGGACAAATTCCGTATACAGAATAGAGATGGGTCCCCAGGTAGCAAAGACCTTGGTGGATGTGTTGTCCTCATTGTTCAATAGCTATTTTCCTAATAATTCAATTACCACTTTTTAATATGCATTGTGATTCTGACACCTCTCATGCCCTTGGATAGACTTTATTTTTGTTGTTCAGTTTTGTTTCATTGCTAGGGTGACAGTAAAGCTGTAACTCAGTTTAAATGCTATGTGTTACAAGTGAGCTGCTTACAATGTATGGGCTCAGGAATTTAGGGAACTTGTCTTTCAGTGTTATTGGCACAAAATAACAGCCTACAGCATGGTCCTCTGGGTGTAAAAGACAAATAAAGCTTCCTGCAGCTTGACAACTTGTAAAAGTGAACTCTGCCACCCACAAAACATGTGGAGGAAAGAAACGGCTCTGAAATCGCTTCTTAATGTGGCAGCAGAAAACCAAAGAGGGCTGTAAATACAGAGCGCATGAGACAGAACCAGGAGCATCCTGCACGCGAAGGAAATTGACGAGTCATCAGTTAAGAGAAAATATCTGGACAAGAGACATCTGATAGAGCCTGTAATCCAAAGTACACCAAGAGCTCTTCCAACTCAAAAACAAGAGAATTAAAAACTTAGTTTTAGAAAACGCCAAGAACTGAATTGACATCTCACCAGAAAGACGCCGACAGCCAGGAAGTGGCCGGCATGACGCTCCCTGTCACGTCCTAGGGCTGCAGCGAGCCGGAGCGGATCTGGCCCAAGGCCGCCGTGACGCGGGGGGTCAGCAGCTTCTCCCCACGCTGGCTCTGCGCTGAGACCCAGCGCCTTGCCGTTGGCCCACTTGGTTTAATGGGGGCTGCACCCCCAAACTCGCAGGGGCACTGACAACAGCTTTCTTCTCGCGGACACTCCTGTCGTCCCCTGGCCGGGCGGTAGGGTCGAGCTGCGCCATCGATGGCGGAGAGCGAAGGTGCCCTGCTGGGCGTCCAGTGCTTCCTCCGCCACGGTTGACTCTTCAAACCCTCAAGAGAGAATGAGAGGAAGAACAGCCAAGAAGGACGGGGCGCTGCCACTGAGGGACAGTGTCGCTCACTGGCGAATGGAGCTCCGGCCACCTGATGCCGGGCACAGACCGTCCAAATAGCTCATTTTCCGATTAAATCCTCAAGGCCATCGCCATCATCATCATGAGCATCATGTTATTACAGAATCATTTTCTCCTAAAATGAAAATAAAACCCAACCCAGAATATGTCCATTATTAGAAGAATTTTATTATAGTTTCCAATCAGGATATTCTCAGTTTTCTGTGTTTGAGATTTGGAAGCTAATTTACTCCCTGTGTTTGCCATGTTTGAGAATTTATGTTCATCTCCTGATGAGAGATATAAAACTCAACAGCAGCTTTACTACTAATGATGAGAGGTGTGGTTTTTATTTGTGGCCATTGCTCTTTAATGACCTAAATTGCTTTAGTACTTGCCCTCGCCCAGACAAAGGAATATTGATTTTCCTTGCTGGTAAAATCTTCATGCTGAGGCAGTGACTCAGGTCTCCTTGGCACCGGCTCCCGGTGCGCCACGGCTCTGAGGGAGGCACTCTGAGCACAAGATGCCATCTGCATGGCTGTCCTGGCCAGTGGAGTCCCAGTCCGGGGAGAAGTCCATTTTCTGCTGTTTTGTGCAAAAATGGTGACATCTCATGCATGTAAGCAGGAAACGCTCCTCAAGGTAAAAGCCAAGAAGCAGGGTGCAGGGTGGCTCGTGGAGTGAATAGAGATCGAGATGCGCTGGGGCAGATCCGGAAGGGAAAGGAGGACTGTGGGTGTCACCCCGGAGGGGTTCTTACGAGAGAGGGAGGCAGCCTGGTACCCCGCCGCATGGAGCGGAGAGCGAAGCCCCGGCTTGAGGTCCCACGGGCCGTGCCGCTCGCACTGGTGTTGTGGAGGGGCTCCCCGCCGTGTAAGCGGAGGTTTGGATGCTGTGCAGACGAACAGCTGAAGTAACGCCTGTCGTAATTATCCCGACTTGACTGCCACACACTGTGTAAAAGCACACATAGGCCGGCACGCTGTGTCTCCTCCGCGTTAACAAAAGTTCCACTCACCTCCACCGCCCGTCTGCGAAGATGAGGGCACTACCCGGTGTGAACGCGCCCGGCAGTGGGCCACGCACCTGGGCGTCACACCCTCAGCTTCTGCAGCCGACTCATTACGCAGAGGATCTGCGTGGCGCTCTCGATGCCCCAGTGCACTGCGCAGTGCCAAGCCCAAACCAGCTGCGCCCTTCCTGTCTGCTCTGGCGTCGAGGGCGGGCAGGCCGCGGGAGGAGCTGGGCACTCTGCACTGGTGGGCATGCAGTAGAGGAATGGACGAGCAGATGAAACACAGAAAGCAAAATGGACTTTATCCTTGAATACAGAACTCTGGTCACTCAACAAACACATTTCCTGGTGCTGTGAAGGGTATAAGAATAAACTAAAAGTATTTCCTGCCTCAGAGGACAGAGTGGCCTCAGTAGAAACTCGGGCTTTGTTGTCAGGGATTTGCGTCTTCAGTCTGGATTCTCCTGTCAATCTCTGCTGCATCTGTCATCTGTCAGTCACCTACATTTGCTGACGTCTCTCAGCTGTCTATTGTCTTTCTGTTGTGTCACTCTCAGGCACTATCTACCAGCTTCCCACCTGTTAGGGACCTCTCACCACCTGTCCACCTTTTATCTACCTGGGCCCGAGAGCCAGGAGCAGTGGCGGTGAGGACGGGGAGGCTGGAACCACCCCTGGAAGAGACACCTGCTTCCTCTGCACTCCTGTTCTGGTCAGACCTTCAGTGCTTCCAGGAGGACGGGGAGGTCTGATGCTGCCTGCCAGCGCTGACTTCTTCTGAAACAACCTCATAAGCACATACCCGAAAATGCCCACCTGGCAGCCCACGGCCCAGGCCAGCTGTGAATTGGCACCAGCAGAGATGATTACAGCGCAGCCAGGATGCCAACCACTGGGGAGACCGAATCTCCTCCGCAAGATGGGTGCGCCTGGCCAGCTTTGCCAGGAAGAGGGGAGGCTGAGAGGGAGCGTGGTACGCAAGGGTCTCAACACTGGAGTAGGGGTCCACCACAGAGGACGGACAGACAACCAGCCAGAGAAGACAGGCCTGGAGAGGCAGAGAGCAGCGAAGGGGGAGAGCTCACGGCTTGTGGGCAGTGGGGAGGGGCCCGGGTGGGCCGGACTGGGAAGGGCTCCACGAAGACCTGACAGTGAGAGGGCCCAACTGGATGGCCTTGGGCGTGCCCGGAGGATTTGGGGCTCTGGCGGACCCCAGCCTGCAGCAGAGCAGCTGGGACCTAGTAGCTGCTCGAGAAAAATGTGTTGGATGAGAAGACTGGCGAGTTATGGAAGCAGCAGTGGCTTCCGCCAGTCCTACCACCCAGCTCTTCACTCATCAAACTCAGAAGAAGCAGAAATACAGGGGGAAAGGGATGTCCCTAGGAAAGAAGAGAGAAAGGGAAGGGAAAAGAAAGAGGGAAAGGAAGGAAGGGAAGGAGAAAGGGAGGAAAAGGGAGAGAAGACACACAAAAACACCAAGAGACAGCAATGCAGGCTGTGCGGCGGGACCTGCGGGCTGGGCCTCCGCGGGCTGGGTCTCTGCCGGCTGGGCTTCTGCGGGCTGGGCCTCCCCCGGCTGGGCCTCCACCGGGCTGGGTCTCCCCCGGGCTAGGCCTCCCCCGGGCTAGGCCTCCGGGGGCTGGGCCTCCCCCGGGCTGGGCCTCCGGGGGCTGGGCCTCCGTGGGCTGGGCCTCCCCCGGCTGGGCCTCCGCGGGCTGGGCCTCCGCGGGCTGGGCCTCCCCTGGCTGGGCCTCCACGTGCTGGGCCTCCCCCGGCTGGGCCTCTCTCGGGCTGGGTCTCCCTCGGGCTGGGCCTCCGCCCGCTGCCCCCCCCCCCACCGGCTGGGCCTCCGCCCGCTGGGACTCCGGTGAAGCCTGTGGCCACTCACGCGGCTGCCCGGCCTCAGCTCCACTCGGGTGGAGGGACGACGTCCGCGGAAGCGCAGCACTGTGGGAAGGCCGAGCGAGTTACTGAGAGCAGGGGAGATTCGTGCAGACCACAGCCCAGTCCTGTGGGGAGTCAGGGTCTCCGGGAGGGGCAGGGCGCCCAGGAGCCGACAACTGGGTGTCAGTCGGAGAGCTGGAGAGTGGCCGGAGCCTGTTCACGCGGGCAGATGATTGCCACTTCCCTCGCCAGGCAGTGACAGGAGTTAGTTGACTTGAAAATTCACTAATCGTTCCGTCAGGGAGCCTGGAAGTGGCCATCTCCTTCTCATCCTGGTCAATTAGCAGCGGCTCCACGCCAGACGCAGCTCCACTTTGCTAAAAATAGTTCTTAAGGAGCAGTGGCCCAGCACAGCCCACCCCCAAGGCTGCACAGAGTGTGTGGGGCTGACTCTGTGCCATCTCCAGGCCACGATGGGTGCCCTGAATCTGTGAGTGGGACAGGGACCAGCTTTCTCACGCACTGGCACAAAGGCGGGAGCCTGCCCGGGCTGGTGAGGGGGAAGGAGGCCGAGGTTCCTCCTCAGCCCACTGGAGGTGGCCCAGCTCCTTCTGCATGAGAACTTCGCAGGGGCCCTGAGCGAGTCCTGACCTGGCTCTCGCTCCCCGGGACACTGGGCAAAGTCCAGAGACAGCCTCGGGCATTACCACTGAGGGTCGAACCCGACACTGCATCAGGAGAGACCGAGGCTGCTGCTGACCCCGAAGCGCAGGGCACGGGGGAGAAGCACGGTGCGGGGCGGCCTGGCCTCTGGCCTGCGTGTTGACGCTTGTGGGGTCCTTGTGAGAAAGGAGAAGAGCAAAGCTGCCTCTTCTGCCGCCCCGACCTCGCAGCTGTCGGAAGCCGCCTCCAAAGTTCTGAGTTGTGGGGGTGGAGTGGCGTGCTCACAGCAGACCCTGGGCTGCGCCCGCGCCCCGCCCTGGGTGTTCTTGGCTCCTTGCTGGGACACGGGGTCCAGCCCACTTCTCAGGTCACGGCAAATGCTTCTGAGTGGGACCTCGAAAGTTAGGAATTGGGGCCCCAGCTCTCTTTTGTGGTTCATGATGGACGTGTCCATGTGGTGCAGTTCTGCCGTGTCCTTGAGCTCGAGCGGCTGTTCCAGGGTTTCCGTGAAGTGAGGACCTCTAAGGCGCTGCTTCCTCATCTGTCGTCCCCGCCCATGGTCACAGCAGCGTCTCCCCAAGGACCCCTGCATCGCATTCTGCCCCCCTCTCGCCGTGTGACAACGCTTCTCAGCTGTGGATGCCCTGGCTGGACAGCCACCTTGAGGGCTGAGAGAACAGTTCTGTTCCCCACATTAGGAGCTCTCACTCACCTGCCACAAGCCGAAGCGAGGAGGGGCCTGCGTCGGAGCAGCGGGAGGTGCCGGCCCCTCTGGACACTTCCTGGGCGTGCAGGGCCTCAAGCGAGGAGATCGGAGCCCCGCGTTCTTGTCCTTTGACACCTGTGCCCGTGGGTGCACCTGATCCCGAGCTCCACCGGCAGCCCAAACCTGAGAAGGGCCATTGTCCCTGCTCCCTGTTATCTGTCACAGCGCCCCCTCTGCCGGGGATAGGGTGACAGCAATGTGCCGGAAGGCCTTAAGCCATCCGTGAGAAGCGTGGTCCCAGAGAGCCGGGTCTGCAGAGGAGCAGCAGGCCTGTGAGGCTGCCACGACCATCTCTCAGAGATGTGCAGATTCCGACATCACGGCATCTGGCCTCCTCCTTGTTCCCATTCTTGGCATCAGGTTGAGACTGAATTTAAACGTACGTATCTGTTCGTATTCAGTATAAAGTGATTACTGGAATCCTGCTTCTCGCATTTAACTGTGTTAGAGACACTAAAATCCAATCTATGTGAAATTAATGGGTTGATGTGAGTGTGGTGTTTGCCTCTAATCAGAAAGCTGCACTCTGAGTCCTAGGAAGCATATTAATGGAAGTTTATCAAGAAGGCAGTGAGTATTCAGACTCAAACGCAAATGCAAAATATATCAACGCTCACGCCTGCAATTATCTACCGAGCTGCCTTATGATTCTCAAGCCTTTAATAAAAATAAAGCATAAGGCATGTGGGGGCATCTTAGGCATCAAAATGCTGGGCAGCAATGCCCACCTGGGGTTGTGCGCCCGTGGAGCAGCACCTCTGCGGTGGCCGAGGGGGAGGCCCGGGGTTCCTCGTAGTGTCTGCCACACACCTCAAGTCAGAGTGAACTTAAGACACGGTCTCCCAAGCCTGACTCTGCATGTGTGTGTAAATAATTAGAGAAAACAAGCTCCCAACTTGGTGGTTTCCACGAATGCGGGCATAGCTGTGAGACAGACTGGAAAGGGGGGTGAGGGGAGGTCGTGCAGGGCACCGGGGCCCGTGGTGAATGTTGTCGATAAGTGTTGTACAGAAATTTAAAAGCAATCAAATATAGCAAGGGGCACTTTGTCCTAGATTTTCCCCCTGCAGTCACTGCCTGTGGGAGGCAGTGGCCAGCGCCCTGTGCCAGGTCAGCGTAGTGTGCCAACTGCGACTCACGGATCATCAGAGGCTGGCCAGGCCTCCTGATGCAGGCGTTGGGTCTCTACCGTTTCTTTTCCTCTGCCAACCTAGATGTCTGATCTTCCTCGTATTGAAGATCCCCGCCTCGACCTGCTGGGCAGGCGTCTGAGGTGCAGCCCGGGCCGAGCGTCTCCAGGTGGCCGGGGCTCCTTCACCTGGAAGTTGACTGTCTTTATGAGCTTTGCTGGCCGTCGAGTGGAGCGTGGTCAGGCCGGTCCTTGCGCCAGCTCAGCCCTTGCTCCAAGGCCTCTGGGAGGGCACAGCCGCCTGCTCTGTGGGAGCTGGGCACCCCATCCCCTCCACGCCTCTTTACCACCTGGGCAGTGGAAACTGAGGCACTGGACAGTTAGAGAACTTGCTCAGGATGCAGACATAGAGGATGACTGAGTGAGTGGAGGACATGTCAGACCGAAGTGACAGAGCAGGATGTGAACTGGGGCCACGGATCCCAAGCTGCCCGGCCTGTGCTCTCATGCCGCCCTGGTGGACACCAAAACTAAGTCGTTTCGCGGTTTACAGACCCCAGCATGGCTGTGGCTCGGCCACTGCAGCCAAGTTGTCTGGTCTGCTAATTTTTTCTTGAGGGAGAGTCAGAGCATTTTAATCCGTTGTTTGGGGCTCTGGACAGTGACTCTCACCAGGCTTTCGTCCCTTTTGTGCACATGTCGTCACGTGGGTTTTGCTGACATTTGATTTTTCTTTCTTTTTTTTTTTTTTAAGGTTTTTTTTGAGACAGGGTCTCGCTTTGTGGTTCAGGCTGGCCCTGAGCTCAGCCTCAAACTCACATCACAGCAATCCTTCTGCCTCTGCCTCCTGAGTGCTGGGATGACAGGCGTGAGCCACCACGCCCGGCACTGTGGTATGTGGTACTGGTTGCTGCTGGGCGTGAGTCTCCATGCCCAGTATTGTATGTGGTTACCGGGGAATCGAACCCGGGCCCTTGCGCTTGCAAGACAGGCGCCAGAACCACTGAGCTAACTCCCCGGCCCTGACATTTGATTTTTCTGTACAATGGTTCCACAAGAAACACAGGTCTCTGCCTACCATGGTGGTTGCTGGCATGAGCTCTGGGCAAATGACTAGGTTCAAAGACAAGTCTGCCATTTGTTGTTTTGTCTTGGACAAGGTGTCTATTTTCTCTGAGTCTCAGTATCTCCACCGGTAGATTGGATGAGGACAATACAGTAAGTGGCTATGAGGCATGATCGAAAACTGTGGTGAATATGGGTATTAAATGTATTGCCGAAAAAGACACATTGGCATGAATCCCTGTCACAAAACCCCTCTGCTTCTAACATACTCATCCAATTGTTCCTGCTGGTTTCTGAAACAGTTCTGGAAGTCCTCTCTGCTGAGGGTCTTTACTCGTGGTAGCCTCCATGTCCTGACTCAGCCCAGGTCCTTCACCTTTCATGACGTTTTGGCTTTGGGAAAGAACTAGCAGTCCACGGAGCTGTGGCTAAGGTGTATAAGGGCCAGTGTCGTGTTTCATGAGCTGCCCTCCCACTGGCTGGCGCTCTACAATAGCACTCACTGCAGGCGCTCACGAAAGATGACTCCGAGCTGCCTCAGAAAGTAGCAAGAACAATGAGATGATGAATCAAAGTGAGGGGGACAGTTTGAGGAGGATTAATGGCAACGTGCCTTTTACAGTAGTAAGTATCGAACAGGTTAAACATTCACCATATATTCTGATCAAGCTTTGTCCATAGGTGAGAGCAGCATGCAGACGTGCCTAGTGGCTAGCTGCTGCTGCTCGTGGGAGTGCTGGACTTCAGCTCGGGACCGGGAAGGCTGACAAGCTATGGTTCCACTGGCTCCATTTAGGTTGCGGACGATGATGAAGACCTTAGAAGCAAAGTCCAGCTCTCTCCAGGGATGAGGCCAAACGGGCAGGTAACGAATGGGAGCAGATGAGGAGCTCAGTTCTGCCTGCAGTCCCTGTGTGCCTGGGTTTCCAAGGATCAGCTTCGCAGAGCTGGGAGGGGATGGACCGCCGGGAGGGTTGGTGTCTGCTCTTCGCTTCAGGGGACCATGGCCATGGCCCTATCACCCTGGGTACGTGGTGGCACGGTCCATCATGGAGCCATAGGGAGCTGATTCAAGGCACAAAGGGGGAGGTGAGAGGGCCAGGCCCTGTGAGTCCCTTTAAGGGCGATGATCAGACCCCCGGGCCACATCTGTTTAAGTCCTCACCCGAACCCCCAGGAGTGCCAGGCTGGGGACCACACCTGCACCACACGGGCGTTTGGGGCAGTCCAGATCCAGGTGACACACTGCCATTGGTGGCCGTCCCCACTTGGCTTCTCTTCCCCTTTTCCAGCACACGGGAGATGGACCACCCCACAGGTTGCTGGCATCTGTGCAATTGTAGGCAGTTGCCTCTGAGAGTGTGCCGTTCCACACCCTGTGCCAGTGCCACACGCAGCCTGGCATCGGGCACACGGGCTGCTCCTGAACTCTGCATGTGAGCGCCCAGAAGACCTGCTGGCACACTGCTGCCCGCACCCTTCACCGGCACCCTCATCAGTCCAGAGGCAGGCCATGCACCCCGCCCGTAATGGGAGTTAATTTCTGCTGGGATCAGATGGTCTCCCCTGGAAATTTTTATTCATATGTCTCCCTGTTTTGTGATTCTCAGTTGGAGTTTTCTAATAACAGATCATTTCTTTTTGTCTAACTTTAATCTGGTCCTGCTTGACAAGCTCCATCCTTTTCGTTGAAGGGTAAGACCACTTAAAGGAAGGCCAATAAGCCCTGCGCTGCTCGGCCAGCCGGGGTGATTTGTCACTTGGTGCAGTGGTGGTCACACCAATGGATTTATCTCAAGGTAAATGGAGATGCTGAGACCCGGGCCGGAGCTGTGATTAAGGCGCCCCTTTTGTAGTGTTGATAGATGTTGCTTGTGTTTATCTATTTGAAATGCCACTAAATCTGTGAATACAATGGGAAAAGAGAGTACTTTGCTGCCGAAAACATATTAGTGATTTATGTTTCGGTAAGAAGCACAATAAAGAGACAGAGGCTATTAAGAGCAGCTATTTTCATGAGAAATAGTTCGGCTTTAAAACATTATCAGCCCCACCTTGATCAGGACTGCATGCATGCATAATCGTGTTTACTTACCCTGGGCCATGGCGCAGCGGGCACTGGAAGCCCACACTCTCCAGATATTGATAAGTGAGTTGGTGGGATATTTACGGCAGCGACACTGCGCTTGGGACCGCTCTGCATGTAAATCCCCTTCTCTCCAGATCAGGACACGTAATAAACTCATCCAGGAAGCTCTAGAGTGTCTATGGACTCCATAGTGCTCCGGGCCCGCTCCATCCTCCGCCATGCCCCGCCTCCCGGGCACCGTAGTAGAAGGAACCCAGAGGGTGACACATGGAGATTGTAATGCATGGATATAACTTATCACATGAATCAATGTCACTGCCGCGCACCCATGTAAATGAACAGGGTCAGATGTGAGCGCTGCATCATTCTGACGCGCCTGACAGTTACAAATGCGTCACCTCGTATGCATAATAGGAGTGTACAAACCAGGAGAGGTTTGTAAACTTGGTTCATTTCAACCAGAACTGACCCACTGGAAAGGAAACCTGGAGCAGCACCAGGCTGGCACAGGCGGGCCGTTCTGGATTCCTAGGAAGTCCTGGGTCACAGCCAGCCACCCTCACTCACCTGTAGGGACGGGGTCCGGGTGGCAGTGAGGACCCTGGGGGACACCTGTGGGGGTGTGGTGCTTGAGGTGCGTGATTCCATCCAGGCCACAGCCCCATCAGGGCCTGTTGCCTGGTGGCCCAGGACAGCCCCGCTTGGCACTGCCAGCGACGCACCTGCATGCCCCCTGCCTGCCGTGTTACTAATGGCTGCTGGCTGTGCGCCCTGCTCCCTGGCGGGCTTCTCTGGCTTGCAGGTGCCACGTGGGTACCCGAGCCGTGAGTGCACGGAGCACAGTGAGGGCGAGACTTCAGCTGCCTGCACCTTGGGTTGGATGCCCGTGAGGACGAGGGAGACGCACACCCACCTGCTGCTGTCACCAGCACCTGTGCTGTGGGCACAGGGAGTGCTGCATAGGGTCTCACACAGACGCATACACAAACACATAGGGTCGGCGTCCTTCAGGAGAGAGCCCCTTGCCTCTCTGCATGCCCTCGGCAGAGCTGACGGTGTGGACACGGCCTGGGGAAGCAGCAGCAGTGGTCTCTAAAGGCCGGAAGACGGGAAGACAGGGCTGCCCAGAAGCCCCACCCTTCTGCGCCTCGTCTTGGACTTCTGGCCTCTGGCACTGCAGAAAATACCTCTGTAGTGTCTGAATCACTCAGCCTTCAGTGTTTTGTCATCAGAAGGCTGGTGTCCCCGCTCTAGATGCTGTGCCCAGAACTGAACCACTGTGGTCAAGACTGCCCGCCCCAGAGACAAGGCTACATGAGAGGGGGCGGCATGTCAGCAGGGGCCAGTGGGAGTGTCCTGGGCCACCAGGCGGTCACTCGATTGAAGGGACGGGCATCTCTTCCACTAAGTGGACAGATTGATCTGTTCTTATTTCGACACGTTTAGTACAACAGAAGGATTTGATGCAGGAGTCATATAGATACCAATATTTCAATTTGTTTTCATTCTCAGGAAATCCACAGACTTCAAAGCTGTGCAGAGCTGTGTGATTTGCTTTAGAGGAGAGTAGGGGGGCGGGGAGGGGCAGGAGGAAGATGTGTGGTGCAGAGAGACGCTAATTCCACGCAACTCGTGCAAACGTGTACTGCAAACACGGACTACAAAAATTATAACACAGGCTGTGAACCGAAGCGTCACTTGCAGACAGGAGGGAGGGGTTTGCCGAGTTTTCTTCCTCAGGACCCTCCCTAACGTTTCCCCATATCGTTGGCAGTGCGAGGAAGAAATGGAGCTTCGGTGTTGAAGTTGCTGAACTTGAGTCTACTTGTTACTGCAGCAGCGCATAGCCTCGCCGGACTTCCATCGGTGAAGAGCAGGATCAGTTATGTCCTACCTCGGCAGGCTGTGGAGGATGTGGGTTTTGCCACCTGGAGCCCTCGAAGCACCCTGAGGTAGGGTCAGACGCTGGACTTCCTGTTTTTCTTCTTTCTCTAGATTCTAGTGTGTGAAGCTTCACGGCCCACATCCCACCATTGGCAGCGAGGCCCCTGTGATCCCTGTGCCGAGAGATGCAGGTGGCACTGGGCGCAGCCGGCTCGCTCCTGGGACGCTGCCCTTCCTCGGACAGCAGAGGGCTCTGGATTCGTGTCTGCAGTTTTCCATCCTCTCCTTACTCCCTGCAAGTGGCCTTGGATAAGTTATCTCACCACATGGGGCTGTTTTTGTGTTACTTGACATAATCTCCATGGAGCCCAAAAGATAGGAATTGTTGCTATGGGTGGTGTTATACTTCCTTCCTCAAGATGAGCTTAAAACCCAGACACAGGTTTCTGTGGCTCATGCTGTGGGCGTTTACTTGAGGACAGCTGGGAGCCAGGTCAGGAGCTGGCTGAGCGATGTCAAGCCTGTGGGAAGGCTCCTGCCCCGGTCCTGCCAGGAGCCCACTGA
>PVIR01017730.1:0-34471 GCA_004026965.1 Petromus typicus | reverse complement strand
TCTGTGGCTGTCATCACAAATCCTTAGTCACAAGGTAAATATGCCAGGAGAGGCTGGCTCCCCAAGAGATTAATGATTAAAACCTCTCAAACAAATTTAATAAGGAAACATTAAATGAACACTAAATATTCTTATGCATTTCATCCATTTACCCTAGGATTTTCCACATAGAATCTCTGCTTCAGGCCAAGTTGGAATCTGAAACAAAAACTTAGATAAAAGTATGGCTATAAGTGAACAAATTTGTCACTAATAAACCATAAAAAATGTTAACAGTTTATGTTCAAAATCTAAGAGAAACAAAAAACATGGAAGATTAATAACCCTATGCCAGTGGTCAGCAGCTAAGGCCCACAGCCATGAGGGGCCAGCCAGCCACCTGTTATTGTTGAGCCAATAAACTTAGCTTATTTTTTAAATAGATGGGAGATCTAGAATAATATCAAGAATATTATTTCTTACAATCTGAACTTCAATGTTCATGAATAAAGCTTTACCGTCACACAGCTTTGTTCATTAGCTTAGGTTATTATCATGCTAAAATGATGGGAAATGATGACACGTGAAATGAAGTCCTTATGAGGCCTGCAAAGCCTAACAACTTTACCAACAGACTTTCTTTGAAAAATGGTTTGCTAGGCTAGGGATTTAGCTCAGTGGTTCTGGCACCTACCTTTCAAGTGGAAAGTCCCGAGTTCGATACGGATGTGGTGACTCACACCCACCAGCAATCAGCCTATAATGCCAGCACTCACGAGTCAGAAGCAAGAGGACTACTGTGAGTTCAAGGCTCACCTGGGCTACGTAGTGAGCTTGGGGCCAGCCTGAACTACACAGTGAGACCCTGTCTCAAAAAAACAAAACAGATTTGCCTAGTCCTACAGTGGCATTCCAGTACTTACAAACCTGAGTAAGATTTGTCGCATTACACTCAGGATGATACAACGTTCTACCCTTACTCTAGAGACTGCTGCTTCTCTGAGCATTGCTGGGGCTCCTTCTGCGGAAATGAGTTTCCTGGTGAGGCAAGGAGGCAGAACATGCACCCTAGAGGCAATGGGCCTGGGGTAGGTGTCACAAGAAAGCACAGCAACCAAACTGGACACTCTTGGAGCATCGCAATACGACATTCTAATAATGCCCTGCACTGAACTACTATGCATATGATTGGATATGAACTTATAAATCATTTTGAGATCAAACAAAAAATTTGATGTAAAAATCACATTAAAGAATCAACTTACTACATTAGTTCACTGTTTATCAATGGATAACAGGTTGATAGATCTAGCTCATGTGACTTTTATTCCAGATGACATAATCTATTCTCAAAAAATATTTTATCCTTGATTGACAGGACAAAAAAACCTGTCCATGATCTGAAAGAAATGACAAGTCACAAAAACAAAAATTATGTAGAACAATTGACAAAGTCACACAAACAGAGATGTAGGCTCTCAGACACAGCTGGAAGGCACGGCAGTTACACGGTCTGTCAACCAGACCAGCTGAAGAGCCTCTGAGGGAATGTGTAAAGAGCATTTCTGAGTGCACATGGGGGCGGGTGACAGGGGCATCACACTGGGCTTTGTGCCCATTCTGGGCTCCTTACTTTTTGGCTCCGCTCCCTGGGCTCTGCTTCTCGGCTGCCATGAAGTGAGCAGCTCTCTTCCTCTTGCCCTTGTGCCATATTAGCCCTGCACCCAACCTTAGAGTGAAATCTCTGAAACCAGGAGCCAAGTACACCTTCCCCCATGATGCTGCTGCTGTAGGTGTCTGCACCAGAAAAATGTAAACTGAACGAAAAGAAAGTGACAATACTAAAATAGGAGATACTATGGTGCTCATCATGTTAAGAAGTCTGCAGTTTTTCATTACAGCTAAAAATATTTTATCTTGTCACACTCAGAGCATTTGATATTACAAGGCTTTTCCCGCAGACAGTGGTCAGCCCTAACAACCCTGGCGTGCAGGCAGTTCCTTCATCTCCTGATGTCCACTGCAAACCAACCTCTCCTTCTGATTGCTTTCCGCTTCTTCTCCACTTTTCTACTCAAACTTTCTTATTAGTCCCTTCTGCCATCTGACATGCTATGTATTTTCTTTAGTCAGTTATCATCTCCCTGACCACGTAAGAAAATAACCTCCATTAGATGAGTTTCGTTTTTGTCCATTTTTTAAAATTACTGTATTAGTATCCCAAAATGCAACCCTGGATTTTTTGCATTGAACTTATGGGTTGTATCAGTGAATAAATAAAGATAGCTGTATAAATACTCAATATGTAGTTGCCTTTATATTTTTAAAAAATATAATATTTTTACTAAGATTATCCATTAGAATCTGTCTAAATTATTAAAAGTTCTGAGGTAGATACTCTAATAAACCACTAACCAAAGTTTTCCATAAGAAAAAGTAAAAATTTGTTCTACTGACAGCTCCTATATTCCAAATGAAGTACAGGTGACAAATAAATGGAACAGTGGGTAAAAAATTAACCTAATCCTAAAATAATAGGAAATAATCTGATATAACACATTATAACCTAGTTATGCCCACATGAACATTTCATAGCATAATTAAGAGGTGCCAACTTACCTGAGCTATGGAGGCCTGGGGATTGCGCAGCAGGTTTTTGAACGAGCGCTTGGCAATCCATTTCAGCTGATGACCAAAGGAGGTGACATAGGTGCTGTCCTTGAAGGCTAAGCTCTTCTTCTGACCACTAGAAAGTTGATCTAGTTCAGCTTTCGTATCTCTGTGCAAGGCGGAATTGGTATAGAATTCAGCTAATTTTTCTACGATTGACTTATCTCTCTTAGAAGGTTCTTCTGTCCCGCTGGCTTTGGGATAAACATGGATAAAGAAAAAAAAAAATATTAACAGGTAACTAATTTAACTCGTTTTTCTGTAACCTCAGTGTCAGATAATATGCTGATTTGGGAGAAGGGGTAGTTTGAGACAGGTAGAATAATTTGTTATGTAGTCCAGGCTGGCCTCAAACTCACAGTGATCCTCCTGCCTCAGCCTCCCAAGCACCAGGATCACAGGTATGTGCCTGTGCAATATGTTGATTCTACAGCTTGTATATAAACAAATTGATAGATATTTCACAGGTTTACACATTTAAAAAAATGCACCTGACTACCATCAGAATCTTATGAAAACAGCACACCTGCTAACTTTTTCCCTTTTTGAATCCTAATTCTCAAAACAAGGTAGGTGTGGTACCACTTCAGCCCTCTTAAAATAGACTTCCTCCCTTAAGGACACATTCATAAGTGAAATAAACAGGTCACAGATGTGTAAATACTGCATCTTTTCTCTGATATGAGAAACTGAAAATGTAAAAGTTCTAGAATGTATTATAGATATTGAAAAATAGAAAATATTCAAAGGGAAATGGGGATGGGGAAAGAAAAATTGTGATGGTAAAAAAAAAGGGAAACAAAGCTTATGTATATAGGGGGTGTGAGGTTGTAGAGTGGGTAGGGGAATGGGAAAAAATGAGAATCAAGTCATGTTATGTACTGGTACAAATTGTTAATGTTGAGTGATCATGATGTGTATATAAAATGTACCTATTTCACAATAAAAACAGAAAAAGACTTCCTCCTGTACAAACAAATACTTTGGTATAAAATCTTATCCTTGCTTTCTACTCTAGGCAAATGCATAAAGTATAAATAAACATATAATGACCATACTTATTTTTTAATAGAAATTTCTCTTATAACTAAAGAATCATAAAAATATTCAGGTATGAATACATCAAAATTACGCACAGCACTCATGGACAACAAAGTGTATCTGCTAACTGGTATCAGATCACTGGGCTAAGGTGAATTCATGAAGCCTCCAATTGTTAAATATAAGCCACAGCTATGTGACAAAAATCTATGGATCTAAGACTCACACACCATTAGTCTCTTCTTCCTCTCTGTTTAAAGCCACAGCAGAGGAGTCTCCATTAATCACATCCAGGAAGAAGTCAGCAGGGTTGTTGTAGGGTTCACAGGTGTAACCTAAGAGAGAAGGCGAGGCAAGAACACAACGCTGATGGTCGTGGAACAGAGAATTCACTTTCACAGGCCTGAGGGGAGGCTCGGAAGATAGAAATAACAATTCCCTTAACAAGTGTTCTTCTATTACCTCACTAATTTGTCCTGTTCTCTTACATATTCACAGTACTTCAGTAGTCCTGTTTCCCAGAAAAAATATATTCCAATCCATTCATGGAATCTTAGATTAATTAGTCCTTATGGATGACAACTCAAAAACCCAAAACAGAAATCAAAATGCTGTGGTGCTTACTAGGCACAGTGCCACATGCCTATTCCCCCAGCTCTGGAAAACCGAGGCAGGAAGATCACAAGTTAGAGCCTAGCCTAAGCAAATTCACCATTTCTCTCTCAAAGTAAGAAATAAAAAAAGGGCCAGGAATGTGACTCAGTATGAAGACCCTGGGTTCAAAATATATATATATATATACACACACGTGTGTGTGTATGTATGTATATATATGTATATGTATAATATATCATAGATATACACATGCACTATACACTCCAGTCCTCTTCGATACTTCTCCAAAATATCAAAATCTATGTACAAGGGAAAAAAAAGATTAAATGTCTATATGAGACCCAACTTGACATGAAAATAGCTACTTTGTTACAAAGCTCCACTTTGTACCCTGAAACCTCCCTGTGAACCTGGTCCTGTAATACCAGTCCTTGGGAACTGTCCATCCAACCGACGCGTGCAGCCACAGATTGTGTTTTTAGAACATACTATTCTACAGTAACCAGTGATCTAATTGTTGCTACTGGATTCTGTAACAACTCGCTTCTGCACTTTAACAAGAGAATGATCTGATCTCCTCTCCACAGAAACCTCGTGGTGACAGGTGGGGGAGTAAGCAGGTTCTGCTTTTAAATACTGTGCCCCAGTTTACCTCTGCACATTCCTCCTATAGAGGGATGGCCCTCAGCTGAGTGATAAAGCTCTTGGTTGGACAGTAAGATCATGTTGTGTCCTGAGAGGCTGTCTCGGTGGGACTTGGTCCCAATGTCTGGCTGTACTACGCTCCCTGAGCTCACCCAGGAAATGCTGGAATGGCAGTACATGTATCAGTAATGTTCTTCTCCACCTACGAACTCCAGAGGTAGGTGACGATCACCCATCATGCTGCTGTAACTCCAAACAGAAAAGAAACCTCAAACTGAAGAGAAATCCCTACAGCACAGCACACTTGAACTCTGACCTCAACTGCTTATGTCACAGTCATCTGAACTTGACCTAAGGCCTGACACTTAAAGTTCACCTCCTCTGCACTACTTATTTCCTGTCATTTAAAATGAGAGATTAAATAAAAACAAATTAGGAAAGTTAGTGGATATTTAAAACTGTATTTTCCAAAACTGTTCACCTGACAGAAGAATTGACCGGAAGTCCAACACGTCAGTTACTGACTGTCAGGGAGAAGATCCACATCTGGGGAACAGAACCAAAGCGAGCCCAGGAGAAACACATACATACACACTCACCACACTCAAATGGAACAGGAAATGCAACAAGATCTAAACACTAAGCAAACACTGCAAAATGAAGAATTCTGGAGGAAAGTGTCCCAACTTGTTTTAGAGTGGTAGAATCCAAGATATATCTATGCAAAATCAAACAGCACTCTTGTTGACCCTCTGGGGTCTCCCAGGACTCTATAAACACAGGAACTACTGTACAAGAAACTCAACTTACCTGCTGAAGCAAAGTATTCCAAAGCAGACCGCGAAGGACCATGGAACATTAGTTTCCCTGCTGCCAATAAGGTGAGGCTATCAAACAGCTTGAAGATGGAATACCGAGGCTGATGAATGGAGAAGATGATTGTTCGCCCCTGCTTAGACATCCTAAGGTGAAAGAGAGAAGATAATACATCATTTAATAATTGAACTTGGTACTTTCTGATAAAATATATTATACAGTCCTATTGTTAGATCACTTGTTCTCCATTCAACTTGGTTTGCCCTTATTAGTTTCTTACTTTATCTTATACTTCCTCTGCAATAGGCAGGGAACTTAAATTCAAAGCTTTTATTAAAAGACTACGGGGGCTGGGACTGTAGGTCACTGTTAGATGGCATACTTATCACACACAATGCCCTAAGTTTTATCCCCAGGACCAACACACACAAACACTCACTCTACAGTCTCTTCTTCCTCTCTGTTTAATGCCACCTTAGAGGAGTCTCCAATAATGAAGTTATTCCCTGTATAATGTCAGAACATAGTGCAGCTCTATCGTAGAAGCCACAAGAACTCCACAAACACATGAAAATTGTATAATACCCTTCTGAACAACTCATGGGTCTCAGAGGAAATTAAAGAAAAAATTAGACAGTTTCTGCAATTAAATGATAATGCCACTACAACACACAAAAATTTATAGGACAAAAAGAAAGCAGTTTTATGAGGGAAGTTCATAGCAGTGAATTCCCACACTAGGAAAACAGATTGAGCTCAAATAAATAACCTAATGCTAATTTCAAGCTTCTAGAAAAAGCATAACTCAGAGTCTAGGGTTTTTAAAAGTATGTTTCAGCAATTGTCTAGAATCTATTAGAATGTTTATTTTAAAATACCAAATCCTGGACAATCTTTCTGGGCACTGAGCTGCAGCTGGGTACAATTGGTCTATATTTTAACAAGCATCCTAGACAATCTGTAAATACAATCAAATTTGGGAATTGATTATAGACTAATTAAAAAAGGCAGGTTCAATACTAGAGCTGATCCTGTTAATTCTCTCTTCAAAACAGATCAGAACTGCCCCCAATACACACACACACACACACACACACACACACACACATTCTCTCTCTCTCTCTCTCTCTCAGCACCTTACCACAATCATCTTAGTCAAGGGATCGCTGCACCTTGATAGCTTCCTTCCTGGCTTCTTCACACTTACCAATGACCCTGAACCGCCTCTCCATACCAGCCAGAGCTCTGCTCTAGAACTCCGAAAACATCTTGCATATCCCCTAGGGATAGTTAAAACCATATTTTTCATAAGAGGCTATAAAGTCTGTGTAATCTGCCATCAACCCGAACCTACCTCCATCTTATTCTATCTGTGATGGGCTGAATGAACTATGGTTTCCCCAGAACTCATGAGCTGAAGTTCTGACCCCCCAGCACCTCAAATGTGGCTACAAGATGCTATTAAGTGAGGTCACTGAGTGGGTCTTTATCTGATTGGCATCCATGTAAGAGGAGATTAGAACACAAACACACACAGAAGGAGAGGACAGCCATCTACCAGTCAGTGACAGAGGAATGAGAAGGAAAAAATCCCTGGACACACTGAGTTCAGATACCCAGCCTCTTACAAAGTAAGAAAAATTACTTTCTGCTCTTAATCCACTTAGTCAATGGCATTTTATTACAACAGTACACAGAGCACCCCTCTACTCCACTTGGTCACAGGGCTCTGCCCCTGGCCTCTCTGATGTCCCACATGCAGCAGGCTTGGCTGGCCCCTGGAGCCCTGTCTGCTTTTCCAACTAGAGCTCTCTCTTGCCAGATTCACCTCAGTCTCTCTCATTCCCTCCCAGCTCACGTGGGATAAGCTTGGAGTCTTCCCTGATCTTCCTACCATGTAAAACAATTTCACCCTGCCGCAGCCATCCTTCCGTGGGCTTATGTTTCATTTTTACTTTAATATTTATTTTTAAAATTCTGCTGTTTACTTTGGAGTCCTCTGCATTATGAACACCTGGAAAATAGAAGTAATCAATGGTTCATATTAAATAAATGAAGGAACGATGTTCTCACAGCATTTACCTCTTCAGGAGCAAAAGAACAGCGTTTGCGGTGCTTGAGTCTAATCCTGTTGTGGGCTCATCCAGGAACAAGATAGAAGGGTCTGTGATCAGCTCCATTCCTATACTGGTCCTTTTCCTTTCACCCCCAGAAACACCACGGATAAACTGAGTTCCCACCTAAAACACAAAGTACTACCATCATTAACTGGAATAATCCTATCATTTTGTGAACTAACCTTTGTCGCCCTCATGTGAGAAACTTTATCTCATTACACTCAGTATTGTGAACAGCAATAAATGGGCACCTGAGAGAAGGCATTTTCTTCTGTACAAGACGAGTAAACTGAAGATCAGAGCACCTGCAGTGCTACCCTTGATACGAAACATGTGCCTTTTGCAATTCTGTATGTTCCTTATAAGTTAGAACATAAAATATATGGCCCTGACAGTGTGAAACTGCAGCCTAAAATAGTAAAGATAGAAGAAAAGTGAAAGAATCTATAGTAACCTGTTGGTCTTCTAATAAAACCACTTACTGCTGCTTCCAAAAGTCCCAAGTCCTTAAAATCTCCAAGCTCCAAAAGTCCTTAAGCCACAACTGGACTTAGGCAAAAAGAATGGACTTAGAGTTATAATGTTCACTTTCTACCACACCATACATCACGCCTTTTCAATTTCCACAACACATTCCACACTGACTCCCTCTATACTCTACCTCTCTGCAGACAAATCCAGAAGGTAGCTATTCCACAGGGAACCTGGCCCAATCTCATTAACTAGTCAGTGTCACTGTGTGGGGAGAGCTGTAGGAAGGCTTTATACAGGCTGGAGCTTACCAATTACAAAAGGAGTCTTCAAAGAAGTAATAATCAAGAGCTCTCCACGGCACTATTACCAAATAAACCACAAAAGACATTTGGAGTTCATTGGGAGAATGGGAGTGAAGATGGGCTTACAAAGCTGATGATATGAATATGTGCTTCATCTTGTTAGTTGATAATAGTAATGAAGGAAGGCAGCATTTGTCTGTCTTTCATTTTTCTGTTTATTTGTTTTGGTAATAGAGACAGAACCTGTTTTATACAAGCTGAGCAAATGCTCTGCAACCAAATTATACCTCAAGTCTCATGTCTTTAGTTTTTGAAAATGTATAAAATATATTCAGGGTAAAATACTGTATAACATTCTTTAATGTACTTCAGTAGGACAACTATAGTAATTATAAGAAATAAGCAACTGAAAATTGAGATGAACAGTTTCAGTAACCATACTATCATATTAATTATTTAACAACCACACAGAAAAAGAACATACTTTACTGCAAAGACAAAGTCAAGCAACTATCATTTAAAAACGAAAATGTAGTGAATGGTGGCATCCTGGAATTACTCTTTCAAACAAAATTCAGCAAGAAACAATGGTTTACTTAAAAGGCTGTCACCAGGTATCAGTGGAAACAGCAACTAGCAGAAATTCCATTTTCATTTCCCTTCAGGAAGGGAAGTGAAGGGATATTACAGCCATCATGATTATAATAACTCACTGTTACCCAGTTTCAAATGTCTGTTCAGCAAAATTCCCATGTTCACTCACTCATTCCTCTCATTTCCTCTTTCTGCTCCTGCACCACCACCCACACAAGCAGCCACTTTGTCCTCTTACTCTTGTACACATCTGTATCATTAAAACCTAAAAGACCTTGCATGGAAGAGTCTGGAAATTAATATTAGCAGAAAAATGGAGGAAGACAGCAGAGGAAAGAGATGGGGCCCAAAAGCACCAAAGGAAAGGCTACAGAAAAATAACGTGAGCACTATACAAATTAAATCTTAACGTGACTAAATATAATTTTAGAAGTCAAATTATAGCAAAATGAAACATACAGAACAAGAACCCATGGACTTCTGCTATTTGGATTCTTCAGATTTACCAATTCTAGAAATGTACCTCAAAAAAGCAATGAAACAAAGTCCCCAGAGGAAGAGAAAGAACAGCTAAAAGTAGAAAGAGAAAAACAAAGAACGGTTAGTGCACAGATACTGAGCAGGATGGGAGAGGATATGTGGAAAACCCCATGAGTGCAATGTCCACTCGGACTTCACTCCGCTCCCAGGATTCACCCCTGGGAAGACCGCTCCTCCAGCTTAATTTCTACCTTCGCATTATGTACTCAATTGTCACTTTTCTCATCATTATAGAAAGCAACCTCTTTTAGCACACACATTATAGGTTAAACTTGTGATTAAGGTTATATTATCCACACAGAGGAGTTACTATTTCCGAGTTATGACATTAAGCTTTTGTTCGTATTACCTTGGAATCTGCCACTTTATCCAAACCTAACTCTTTAATGACTTTGTTAATCCTTTCACGTTTTTCATGATTTGTCATAGTTGTTGGAAGCCGGAGAGCTGCTGAGAACTCTAAGTTTTCTCTCACTGTCAGCGTGCCCATCACAACATCATCCTGAAGGGAAAAAAAAGTAGCATTTAACTGAGACATATCAAATTTCTTCTATAGGAAATTTATTCCATGAAAACAATAAACCCAAGATAAAGTTCTAGTTAATGGTGATCCTTCATTTCTACAGATTGCAGTGGCTCTGTGTATAGACAGCATTTATTTCTGTTCCCCACCTGCATACCCAAGGAAAGCGCTACTATAGCTATTAACAGACTACTGTGCACGGGTATTTGCCAAGGACATCTCTCTAAGATATGAGAGGAGAAAGGTAAAAGAAGGGCTGAAAAGGATGACAGTAGTGTCTTGGAAAGGACGTAGCAGCTGGAATTAATGTCACTGTCCTACAAAGGGTCACAGTCCAGACCCTCTCTGCTTTTCCATTTAACATAATGCTCAACACAACAGAAGACCATGAAAAGCTGGTGTAAAGGAAACTACTTCTACGAGCATATCATATAATCATCTGGAAGCATACTAAGCTACAAGCCAAGACACCTGCCCACACAGGAACAGAGGAAACCTAAAAGATCGATCTACTGATACTTACTTGTACCACATAACCTGAATTACATTTGAAGTTTGAAGGCTGAGGTGCTCCATTTATCAAAACATCTCCAGACAATCCATGTGGATCTTTCCTTGCAGCTAAGACATCTAACAACCTATAAAAGTACATGTATTTTGTGGGGAGTTTCCATCCAACATGGGTCATATCTTTTACCCACGCTGAATCCAAATTCTGCTCATTAGAAAATTAAGTCTCACATTTTCCCAAAACATTAGAGAAAGACATCATTGGTGTATCAAGCATAGACCTCCCAAATGACCCTTACTGTCTGACCTTTGAGGTTCCAACACAGGCTACTTACTCCTTTATCTAAAACTCACACTCTCATTTACCTTTTGTTCCACCTCCCCCCTTTTAATATTATCCTTATGTTTCCCTCCCCACTGGCTCATAATATAACCAGATAATATTTGCCAGAGATGGTGAACTTATGGCACCCATGTTATTGCATTTTTAAGACTTAATATGTTAATTATTAATGCAGAGTTGTTTTTTCTAGGCTAGTATTCAGGCCTAATTTCAATGTTGTCCCTCTGCGATAGGGGTTTGGGTTGCAGTTTGGGCACTTAGTCTGTAAAAAGTTTACCATCACTACTATACGCCAGTCACTTTATCACACCCTATCAGTAAAGCTGAGGTAATCAGACTTTCTGGTCCTAGAAACAAAACCAGAACCTACCCCAACTTCACACTAGCCACAGCACCTAGGACGAGACAGAAAAAGCAAATTCTCATCCTACATGTGCTTATGTAAAAGTGATTTTTAGTATTGTGTGGTGCTAACCCAGGGTTTTATGCATGCTAGGCAAGCACTTAACCACTGAGCTATATTCTTTAGCCCGTAAGTGTGATTTTCAAAAACATTGAAATTGTACAGAAAAGGCTTACTTATATTTTCTGTTATACTCACGAAGATTTGCCTGAACCTGTGGGTCCAAGAATGGCATTGAGGCCAGGTCTCATGATCCCACTGTAAACACAAGAAAATACTGTATTATTGTTCCATTTTAAACAAAGTTCTATGAGCGCTGTTTACTGCTGTTTACACTCAATGAAAACTAGTAACACTGTGGACAGAAAGTAAGCACCAACTCCTAAAGGAAATAAAAGGAACTGAAGACAGATGGCTGGTATACAAAGGATATCAATCACTCATCAAGACCTGCAAGAAAGATGGGTCAGGTGCCCCAGCTTTCTGTCAGCTGTTCTCCAAACTTACTCCCTTTGGAAAATGATACATCTAAACTGCACATTTCCTTGAAATTGGCCTGGGAATATAGCTCATTAGTTGAGTTACTGCTTAGCATGCATGACATCACAGGTTCCACCACCAGCAACAGAGTTCCTTGAAATAAATAACAGATTCTCATGAGTCTTTTGCCATCCTTATTCCACACAACACAATGTAAAGTACATCCTCTTAGTAATGTTTGATGATGAGTATCTTCAAATAGCTTCACTTGCTACCTAACCAAGTTCTATACAATCAGTGATTCATGGACTACCAGAAGTAGTAATCTTACATCTAAAATCTAGCCAGACTAAAAAACAACATATCATTAGTGGAAATCCAAAGATTACAATGCAGGATGACAAAGGAGAAGAACACATCACCGGTTTTTACCACTCCAGAAAGATGTCTTATGGATTATTCTAGGTTGATCATTTCCTGCCTTGTTAGGTGATAAGTACCTGGGAAGTCCTCAGTTTAGAACATGGAGACATCATTCCAGGAGATACAGGAGAGTAACAAACACTTAGGTAGGTAGAAGGAGGACAAAGACAGCAGAAGGGACACTGCAAGTAGATAGAGCCGCGATCAAACGGAGGCCTGACTTAGGTTAAAATCCTGGTGTCTCTCTCCAGTCTTTCTTTAGAATGGATGAGTAAGTAAAAATGTATTCTACAGAGGAAACAGTATCTATTTCAAATGAAAAAAAACAGAGCTGACATCTATTTTAATCTCAGATAATCATGCCCACAAAAGCCAATCTTATGATTATACAACTGTCATGAGTGGCAAACCTCCCAAGTCACCTCACCACAGAGGGTAAATTAAACAGGACCTTGGCATTTATTGCCTCTTGTCCCTGAACTGTCACAATTATATAACAGTTGGTGAGGGCAAAGAGGAAATGTACTTGTCAAAGAAACATCAGGGAAAGAGTGAGTTCAGTAAGTCTGGAACAGGCAGTGACACAGAAAACATATCTTATTTTCTGGTGACCTCCTTCTGCCTCCAATGCTGACACAAAAAACAAGCTACTAATCACTGAGTAAACTTTCAAAGTGTGTTCATCTTTAGTCTTGATGACTCTTCTTTATTAATAACTACCTAGTTACTGTTCCTAAAATCATCAGAAATAAGCTTGCTGTTCACTAAAGGCTTCACTGGCAAAATACTTCCCAAGTTTTAAAAATACTCACCTAAAAAAAGATCAAGACATTCTGAATTATTCAACCAGAAACTGAATGTGAATGTGATAAGAGAAAGAATTTGACAGGTCCCTTGTTTGGCTTGCACTAATTGTAAGTATTACAGAAAATAATAAGTATACAATCACAATCACACAGCTCCAATCAAGAGCTGTGGCCAATTCCATCTTCCTTCACTCAGAAATTGACTGTCAAAGTGTTTACTACATATCTATATAACAATCTTCTAGGATATAGGATAGAACTGTGAACAAAATAACCACATAAACAAATGAAAACAACGAAGTCTTGCCTTCCTGCAGTTTACAGTGTGCTCCAGAAATCAGCACATTAAAGCTGATCACCCACTGCCTCTTTTTATAAACACTGGGACAGAGCTAAGCTCATCAGTTTAAGGTTTACGTAAGGTGAACACACCCTTATTCCCTACAAAGTATTCACAATCTGGCCCTTAACAGGAAGTCTGTTGACTCCTGCTCTAGACCATGGTCTAGAATTTCTTTCCTGGTCTCCTCACCCTACTCTTTACCTGCTATCACCCTTCAAAGGCCATTCCCCACACCCATTTATTGCTTTACAGCATGTGTATGTACAGTTCTCCCCTATACTACAGAACACTCCCAAGAAGAGCTATGTCAATCTGCCACCACTTCCCTCAGCCACACATGAATATGAATACATGAAATGGAGTCTAGGGGAAGGGGCCCTGCCACATCTGTTACTTTAGTGCCTCGTGGTCAATCCTTTGGTCTTGCTTTGTTTGTAGACAAGAGAGGCCAAAGCCACTACTGCAGCACAACTCAACTGCCTTCACACAAACAGTCTCTTCACTTTCTTAAACTGTGTGCTTAGCCCTCCAATTTAGGCCTGGGAGCTTACATTACATATTTTAATCTTTGTATCACACCAGAACACCATGAAATCTCCACTATATTATAGCATTTCTGAAAACAGAGGACATATCTTGGACATTAGCTATTTTGCACAATGCCAGTGACCTAGTAGGCATTCCAAATGTGCTGAATAAATAAATTTCTACAACTTTCTGAAACAATTTACTGAAAATCATTATATTCAGCCTGCTGGAAAATTATGTACTCTGTTATTTGTTATTTCACATTCACATTTTATGACTTGCCCTTCCCCTCCCCTTCTCAGCAGGAAGATGATTAAAGTTCTGTGTAGGTACAGTACCTGCAGCTCCCAGAACACGGGCTGCAAAGGGGGCAGGGGGCAGGGGGCAGAGGGCAGGGTTACTGGGAAGACGATTATAGTAAGGAATAAGAAAAATGACTACAGGACTCAGAAGTACAAATATCACAAATCTTTCCTAATAGGCGGAATCTAAACAACAACCAAAAAAACGACATAAAAGTATAAGAGAGACTATTATTAGACAAAATGAAGGGAATAAAGGAGAGAACGAGGTGTAAGAGACAGTGATAGACAGTAGATAGAATCAAGCTGTTATACGAACACACGAAAACACTACAGTGAAACCCAATCTTTTACAAAATTAACATGCATTAACAAAAGTATTTTTTTAATTAAATAATATGCTATAAAAAGAAAATTGAGCAAGTACATTAAGGATGACAGCCAGAGTCTTATTTTGGAGATTTTACAAACATGGAAATGTGGAAAGAACTTTAAGTGTTACATTACAATCAGTGCACATGCTTGCTATTCTAGGTATGGTGACACATGCTTGCTATCCCAGCACTTGGGAGCTGAGGCGGGAGATCATTGTAATTTAAAGGCTGGCCTCAGTTAGTGAGTTCAAGGCCATCCTGAACTACATAGCAAGATTCTACCTCAAAAAAACAGAAACAAAAAGCAAACAAAGAAACAAAAAGAATTTGATACTTTAAAAAGAAGTCATGAGTTTTTCTTTTTATTGTTTATAGGAGTCAAACTCAGAACCTTGTGCTTGCCAGGCAGGCATAATGCCACTGAGCTACATGCCCAGCCCTCATGAGTTTTAATCTATGCAAACAGCTAGAGAAAAATATAGGAGGTGCTGTAAGTACACCTTCCAGCTCCTACTGCTCTGCTCATCCCTCCCGGCCAGGTCCACATGCACCTGCACATGGAAGGTAGTTGTTTAATAAACTTACAGATGCACACATCCCTAGGTCTGTCCACTGAGAAGGACTAGAGGCAATGAAATTCCAGTAAGAATGACCACTCTGAACACCCAGCTGTTCATGAATGTAATCTTACACAAAAGAGAACATGTGCTGATTCCAGGTGTGGCAGGGTAAGTACACAGTCAATCTGGGACTTGTTGTTGGGCCACGGAAATATTAAAGAATGAGGAGACAGGTCACAAAAAATGAGAGAGGAGAGGAACACATCTTCAGTACCAAGATTATGCCAATGATCTTGCATAGCTACTTAATGGTATTGAATAAATACAAGTCTGTGATTCCATACTGTAAAGTAATCGAGGTTTTGAATGATGCTTTTTCCTCTCAATAGAATGCAAATTTTGAGAGGATGAAAACTGAAAATCACCCTGTGGTGACTGTGACACTGGCCAGTGACTCACACAATATTTATCTATAAGAAGCTATTGAATTGAGAGTTTAATGAGGAACAGGATTCTGGGATAACATGACAGCATTTCTACTCCAAAGTGAAAATGGTGATACTGTGGCGAAGGTTTGGCAGAAGCAAGGAGGCCAGATGGTCAGTTTTAACATCACCTGGGGTGGTTTGAGATTGGAAAATAACAAACTGGTGGTTAATCACGGGAGCTGCACCATGACAGCTAAATTTCCTCCTGGCTGCTGCTGGATAGTAACAGATAGTGATTATATAGCTTTCACCATCCTATGGTGAAAGAGTCTGGGATGAAAGAACACCATGCGGGCAGTCTGTTCTCAACCGGCTCCCCAAATCACCAATGACAAGGGGTACATAAAGAGGTGTGTGTGTGTGTGTGTGTGTGTGTGTGTGTGTGTGTGTGTGTGTGTGTGAGATAAAAGCAAATGCAGTGAAATATTGACAAAGAATTTGAGTTAAAAGGCTATATTCCTACAGGTTAGGTTGGAAATTATTTCAAAATAAATTATTAATTAATTTGAAAATGTTCCAAAATATCTGATGAATTTCCTTCATACTAAAGAACATCCACAGGTCTCCTGGAAAGGATGATTCTTTCCCATAGATTTTCAGCACTGGTGAGGGAAAGCTCAAGTGCAGAGCATTGAGACAAATTAAGCATAAGAAAAAGGCTTTTCTTTCTTTCTTTCTTTTTTTTTTTAGGGTTTTTGAGACAGGGTCTCGCTTTGTAGTTCAGGCTGGCCCTGAGCTCAGCCTCAAACTCACATCACAGCAATCCTCCTGCCTCTGCCTCCTGAGTGCTGGGATTACAGGTGTGAGCCACCACACCTGCCACTATGGTATGTGGTACTGATTGCTGCTAGGCATGAGTCTCCACGCCCAGTATTGTTATGTGGTTACTGAGGATCGAACCCGGGTCCTTGCGCTTGCAAGACAGGCGCTGGAACCACTGAGCTAAATCCCCGGCCCAGAAAAAAGCTTTTCATAAGATTTGGAAAACCAAATATGCACGGGCAAGTTTTGCTTTATCTTCTTACAAAAGGGAAGGTAAAAAGAAAATCAGTATTCTCATCAGCTTTTCTGGTGTATAGTTGCTGTTTTGAGTAGTGCTGGTGCTATCAAACACAAATTAAAAATAAGATAATGACAGCAACTTCCCATACTCCATAGAGGACTACAGTCATCTGAAGGTAGGAGAAAGTTGGAAAACACTGCATCCAAAAGAGGAATGCTCTTTCCCACGAATATCTAACCTAGAAACATGAGTAACCAAGAATATCAGTGCCTTTAACTGTAAATATTGAAGGAATTGCCAAGATTTGATTGCATTTTCCTGAGTATAGGAAAGCACAAGATAATGACTTCTTCCTCTGTGGTGGAAATGTACACCATTCAGCCATAAAGAATTGCGCAGCTGACACTATGTTGTCATTCATCAATCAACTAGATAAGCGGGAGAAATGAGGTGTGAGCTCACTCACACAGTCCTCACCTGCTTTGCTTAAGGTCCCAAGTTTAATCCCAAAGACAACAGGAAAAAAAAGAAAAAGAAAAAAGATGTGTGTGTGTGTGTATTTTTTGGAGGAGTTGGGAGTGTAGTTCAGTGGCTGAGCACCATACATCGCATGCTTCAGGACAAAGATTAAATCAGCACTAAAACATGAAAATAAGGCAAGGTAAATGTACCTCACATAGTATATATTTTATAACTGATCAACCTACATACATGCAAATCAAGTTACTTCCTTTTTTAAGGCAAAACACGAAGGGACAATCGCTTTCAAAGTGCTTGTCAGCTTTTCATAAGTCAATCTGACCTAAGTCTGTAAGCAAATAATGAAACCTTTGCATCCATCATTTATCTCCTTATTCTCCTCGTCAGGATTTCTTAACCAACATGGGGAAGAAACAAGAAGCTGGCACGACAGCAGGTATTGCTGCATGGAAACCATACTAATCCCGCCCTGCACTCTTGGCTCACCTCAGGTCCTCATCAGATCTCTGCTACCTTACTTTTAGCATAAAGTTTCGACAGACTTGGTTTCTAGAAACAGAGAAGACCATAGTCATGTATAAAACATTAAGAAAACAGAAGAATCACTTGATTCCATATAGGTCTGTAGCCTCTGGGGTTCAAGGACTCTGAGCCGCTCCCTTAGTCTTAGGAAAAGTTAACTGCTTTCTCTACAAGTAATTATATCCCTTATTAATCAAATGAAAAACAAGCTATTACTAACAAACCCAGATTAACTTCCTGATAGCAGAGAGGGGAGGGCAAATCTCAGTTCTATAGAAATCAGAAAAACATTTCCACCTCGATCAGCTAGATCTGGAAAAGGGTAAAGATACCTGACGGTGAGAGGTTATACAGAAAAGTTCATTTTCTTCCCACTGTGGCTTCTACCTCAACACTAGGCCCAGAGGTCTGATAGGTATGGATGGAAATAACAAAAATCATAATTTCTGGTTGGATTGTTGCTGTTATTTCCCCATTCAGTAAGGGGATTGGACCCAGGAGAAATAAAACCACTCCTTTAGGGATTTCTGTTCATTGGTTGTTTGGGGGAGTTTTATTGGTTTTTATTGAAACAGGCTCTCCCTAAGGTGTTCAAATTGGTCTTGAACTTGTGATCTTCATGCCTCATCCTCTTGAGTAGCGGAATCCCTATAATCCCAGGTATACTCGGTACTTTTAAAACAAAATTAACTACACTGCTTTAGATCCTAAATTCTTATCACTTTGGATGACTTCAATTGCATAACTTCAACTAAATTACAGCTGTCTTATATTTAAATATTTTCTGTCTGTCTTTAATATAGTAGGAAAGTATTAAATAGTTATAGTCTATGAGCTACTACAAACAGGCCTTTCATCAAAATAGGTCTATTTGAAAGCAAAGTGCTTTCATAGTGTACTATTGTTTTAAACTTCTTGCTACCAGAACACAAAGGACATAAAGTGTATGGGTACCTACAAAGTATTTGGCTCAGAAAGTACTGCTCAAAGAGTTATAATTACATCTTCATGCTCAAAAAAGTAGTAAATTGCACAGCCAGGCTCTTTCCACCAAAGGACAAAACTTACTGAAGAAAAACTAAATGGCACACTAATTGTTCAGTTTCTCAAACAAAACACATATGGTATAAACATTCCTCTCAAAGGTAAACATACTTAACAAGTGACTCAACCATTTCAGTTCTAGTTTAGTTGAAATAAATCAAATCATGTGTCAATATACTGGAACTCAAATACTCATAGTTTACTAGTAAAAGAATAAAATCTGTGAAGTTCATTGTAGGTCAAGAAAATTAACTTTTAAAGTGTATACACATACTTGACATTGCATAATATTTCTTTCTTAATTGTTTTCTGACAAGGTAGAAAGCCACTCTTCATTTTTACTTGATAGCAGATGTTATGAAAACTTAACACATCGCCTTCGGTACATGTCTTCAGCTCACTGGAGGTCATCTCTGGGAGACCATTGAGGTTTCTTTGTGACAGTAGGATACAAAACTGGTCATTCTTGGAAGACATTTGGAGAATTTCTGCCTTTCTGTTGAGGGAAAAGCAACAGTCAGTCAACAGTCCAGAAAAATGAGGTTGTAATCCCTATATAACAATAAATTTAAACCAAACTGCACTGAAATTTGTAGATTTCTTGCCAATGAACAGCTTATGTCACTGTGATAAGAACTTTAGATCCTAAATGGAAAACAGATGCAACTTTTAACACTTGTACTCCAATTAGATGTCAATGAATTACCAGTAAGTAAAGAGCATGTGAATTATTTAATATTCACTGTAAAAAAGAAAACAACTAAGGTTACATTTGTCTTACTGAAAAACATATTATGATACAATTTAGTTTAGGGAGTGACTAACCATTATCACCATGCCCCCTATATTGTTCTCCACATTTCAATTTATAATATTGTTATTGCCAAATGGGCCTTGGCTAAGCAGCTAGAGACAGGAAAACTTTCCACTATTTATATCACTAGATTTTGTATCCACTGTGCACCTTCAACTGGCTACAAATATAAACTCAAATTGTTTGCAATAACATAATCATTTCCTTAATTGGCAAACATTTAGATTTATAGAAAGATTTAAAATTAAATATGAACATAATAAAGTAAATCAGGGCATTAGTTAAGTGTTTCAACACTCTAAAGCATAAATTGAATATTGTTTATAGATGAAGTTTAAAATACAAGAAAAACACACAAGAGCATGTCACAGCAAAATAAACCAAAAAACTAAAATCTCTGAATAATATTTTTTATATTCAAAAGCATTTTCAACATCTAATTCATTCTGAGAAGTAAAAAAGTAGGAAAACATTTAGAGATTGACACTCAGAAATAAAATATAAATAGCTATGTTTCTATGTTTCAACTTGCAAACTCAATTAATGGTAGTAATTAATCACGACTATTCTTCTGAAATGATACGAATGAAGGCACAGGCAATACATGAATTTCACATCTGTAAAAACTGTGAAGGCCTACTTTGCATGTCTTCAGAGATCAAAATATACAAATAGCAACACTCCCAACACCTCCCAACTCCCACCCCATGTGACGTTCAGCCATGGAAGACATTTCTACCTTTTTCCAAGACTTATGAAGAGAATCAATTAACACATTCTTTGGATTTGTCTAGTCATGGCCTCAAGACGCAAAAAGTAGTTATTAGAGGTTTTCCACTAATAAAAAACATTTTCTTTCCTCTGTCATTTTTTCTGGTACAATATATTTGAAGTGGGTGGTTTAACCAAGCAAGTCATACCCATTATAAAATTATTTGTACCACTAGTTATTTCCCACTATTAAAGCTGTGCCCATCGGGGGACATAAAAAAAATAAAAAGGCAATAACAAACTATAGTACCCAAGAAAAATGGCTCATGCTTATAAAACAAAATAGGCTAAAACATGTGGTGCAGGCTGACCTTCAAATTTTGATCGTTCTACCTTAAGCTCCCTAGTAGCTGGGATTACAGTAATGCTTGACCATGCTCAGCTTCCCATGACAGAATTACTGTGATTCACATACTGAGCAGCTGCTTAGTTCCTTGCTAGGGTTTTAACATATTTCTCTCAAAGATGCAGGGCTTCAGTAATTCCTGAGTCCCAGTAAGCTAATTAGAAAAGTCTTCTGAAGACATACCACTCAGATCAAGTGCATTACAGTGGAAAACGAGAAAAAGGAAAAAAATACGAAAGCCAATAAACTTTATTCCCAACACCAATGAAACAAAAATAAATTCAGTAAGGATTATAAAATGAAAACACCAAGGCACCAATCTCTAGCTCATACAATTGTATAGTATAATGGCTTTAGGTGACTCAAGAAGAGTAGTAACTGCCTCCAACAACACATTAATCTTTCCCTGTGGAAGTAGTTTTTTTGTTACACATACTGCTCATTGCATTAACACCATCTTTTTTTTTTTTTGAGACAGGGTCTCGCTTTGTGGTTCAGGCTGGCCCTGAGCTCTGCCTCAAACTCACATCACAATCCTCCTGCCTCTGCCTCCCGAGTGCTGGGATGACAGGCGTGAGCCATCATGCCCGGCACTATGGTATGTGGTACTGGTTGCTGCTGGGTGTGAGTCCCCACACCCAGTATTGTTATGTGGTTACCAGGAATTGAACCCGGGTCCTTGCGCTTCCAAGACAGGCCCCGGAACCACTGAGCTAACTCCCCGGCCCAACACCATCCTTTTAGATAAAGAAAAACAGAGATCGCACCTAGATTTGCCTGTGATGAACATCAGCCTCCCATCATGTTGCTGTTTCCTGGCTCCCAGACCCAAACAGTATTGGTATCCAGATCAGTCCTGAGTAAAGTTACCTTGGAAAGATACATCTGGAAACTGAAATTTCCTTTATAGAGATAAATTTCCTTTACAGTTGGTTAAATTTCTACTCTCCTGTTAGGTAGTTAGGAAGTGTTCACAGGCAACCAACTGCCTCAAACTCAAAATAATCCATCTACCTGAAAGGGCTTTTGGAATGGCATGCTGTGGTGCGCTTCTCTACAGAGCCACATTCCATATGGCAACCAAGAGTGAGCTATCTTCAGAGCGGTATCAATGGGCTTACATTGTCACACACAGTTCTAAAGTTGACCTTGCCAGTTACCACGATCTCCGAGTCCGAATAGAAAACCTTTGTCATTGGTCTCCCATCCCTTGGCATTCCCTCATCTAATGATCTTTCCCCCCTTCTACTTCAGTTTAGTATTCTCCCAACTTATCACTGTAAGTCATCTTCCTCTCATTCCACCCTTCCCTGTTCATGCTTTGCACTTATGCATTTTAATAAACAGACACTCTGTTAATCTTAATAACATCAGTTTTGGGACATTTAAGCAGAGATACAGTAGAGGGCCACAAGTTCTACAGTTAATGGGAGAGATTCTAGAGACACAGGATGCTGAGTCCTGAGGCCAGACAGGAGGAGACGAGGGGGGACTGTGGTTCTGAGTTTAAAGCCGCTGAACTCCCAGATTCACTTACCTATATAAAAGTAAGGCCTCCAGAGGAGTAATCAGATATTACATCTCATTACTGTAGTTAGATCAGTTAATTAGGTATCTTGCAGGTGGGTGCAGTTAGAACAGCCAGGACCTCAAGAAGCAACAAGGACAATCAAGACACATTCAGTGAAGGCCAGCATTGTAAGAGAAGAGAAACTACCACCTGGGTGGGGGATCAAGATCTTCCAAGAAAGATCCCTGACCCGATGCTTACCAAAAATCCTTATTCATTTCTTGTAAGCTTGCTCTGTGACTTGCCTCCCCATTAGATCCCTACTTAGTATTACCTAAGTGACTATATTTGTCATAAACTTATTGGTTGATTATAGTTTTATTATAGGTAGAAAATGTTAGAAAAGTTACAATGTTAGAAAGTTACCCTAAATTGTAAAAATACCCACCAGAGCTCCAACCCCCCATTCCCCCTCCTCATGGCCATTAACTTCTCTTTCTTGTAATTCGTGTCAGTTAAAAGTTAACACAACTGAGCCTCTTGCAAGGCGTGAACCTTAAAAGACAACATAGCTTCTGATAGGTTAAGCTACCTCAACCCAACTCTGATGTGAGACCACCTAACTCAGTGTCTATATAAGGCTGCTCTCCTGGGTGCTTTCTCTCTCTCTCTTGTCTGTCTTTCTCTCTCCTGTCTCTCTCTTCCTTCCTT
Organism: Petromus typicus; assembly: GCA_004026965.1. Classification (NCBI taxonomy): domain Eukaryota; kingdom Metazoa; phylum Chordata; class Mammalia; order Rodentia; family Petromuridae; genus Petromus; species Petromus typicus. The sequence goes on along the minus strand of PVIR01017730.1, from coordinate 11,394 downwards.
CCTTTTGTCTTCCTTCCTTTGTTCTTTCCTGCTCCAAGCCTCCTGCTGTGGGAGCCCCTCACCTTAAACAAAATCTCCTGACAGGTATCCTGGCATATGGCATGGTCACTGAGCATTGTTGCCCCCCCCCAACATAAAAGCTAGTGAGACATGTGGTAGGCAGATAGATAGGACCAGACCTCAAAGAGCTTGCAAGACTGGGGACTATTACCAAAGGCTGGCGCCTTAAACAAAAACTGCATGCTCAGATAGCAGTGATTGATTACAGGTCTCACTCTCCTCTTTGGGTTGGAGGGTCAAGATCCAGATCCACCCCCTTCCTAGGAATGCAGTGATTGCGAATTCCTGGGGTAGAGGGCCAGGACTTTGGCCTACCTGGAAAAGTCTCCTGACAAAAACCCTATAGGCTTGCTATGTGACTCAGTTCCTCATTGTACTGCATTTGATCAGAATTGCTTAAGCAGCTATACTTGTTATAATCCCATAGGGTGACTGTAGTCTGTCCATTTTTTAAGCCCTCACCTTAAACCCACCTCATCTCACCGCTTTGTTCCATATAAGCCCTCTGAAAAGTGAGGTAGATGTGTTAGCCACCTTTCTAGGTTCCCCCTTCTGCTTCTCTTAGGCAGATGCTTTCTTTCTCAATAAAATTTTCCTACTCAAACCTCCATCATTGTTAAAACTCATTCTTCGATTGTAGAGAACACAAACTCGTGTTTCAGGTTGGGAGCTAGGCCCCGCTCCCCTGTATCAGTTTCATCCACCTTGTGATTTCTCACTGGACCAATGTTACCTAAGCAGCTATACTTGCTGCAATCTTATTAGTTGACTACAGTTTTGCCCAACTTGGAACCAGTCTCACCTCATGGCTTTGCTCCAGAAAACACCTTTGAGAAAGCTCCTCACTTTCCAGTCCCCCTTCTGTCTCTCAGACAGAAGCTTTTTTATTTTCAGTAAACTTTTCCTACCCTTAACCTCTGTTATTCTTAGAATTTATTCTTCAATTTTAGAGAACACAAACTCATATTTCAGATACCTACCAGGTTTGGGCGTTGTATCTACCCCCCTTATATCATCATCACTGACAATGCTACAAAACCACTCGTCTCCTGCTTACTTAGTGTCCTACTTTTCCAAAAGTGCCCTTTTCCTTGACCCCTTTCTCTCATTAAGATGGTAATAAATCCAAAGCTGACTACCCACCTGAGTCATATTTTTTCTTTGAACCTATGAATAATTTTTTCTTGCTAATCTGGTTTTTGTTAGTTGAATTCACACGCTTCTATTATAGGTAGAAAATCTAGTTAGAAATATAGCAGGCAGATAGACAGGGCAGGCCCTTGGGAAACTCACAAGAAGGGAGACTGTTACCAAAGGTCAACAACATCAGCAGAACATCAGCAGAACTCCCAGAAAACGGGTGACCTATTGAGGCCTCATTCTCCTGAATAACTAAGTCAATGGGGAGTCAAGGTCTAGATCCACCCCCTTCCCTTCCCACGAAAGTAGTAATTGTAAATTCCCCAGGGTAAAGGGCCAGGAATTTGGCTCACCTGGAATAAAAATGAGCCTATACAACTTAATTTCTCATTGGATCCCATTTGATCAAGATTGCTCAAACAACTGTACTTGTAATTCCATTGGTTTGCCCATTTCTTTTAAATCTTATTGGAAGGCCCCACCTTAAACCTGCCTCACCTCATGACTTTGTTCCATAAAATCCCTCTAAAAAGTGAAGTATATGGGCTACCCACCTTTCTGGGTTCCCCCTTCTGTCTTTCTCAGGCAGAAGCTTTCTCTCTTAATAAAATTTTCCTACTCAAACCTTCATTGGTCATTCCTAAAATTCATTCTCCGATTTTAGAGAACACAAGCTTGCGTTTAAAGTGGGGAGCCAGGCCCTGCTCTCCTGTGTCACTTCCAAACACTCAACCTAAGAGAGGAAAGAAAGTTTTCTTTGCATATGCAGTAGACAAAGAAATTTAAGGACTAAGCCCCAATATTATATTTGAAACTGTTAAAACATTAGGAAGCAACAAATGTTACCAGGCTTTGAGGTGCTGGAGTCTTTTTCTACAAGGGGGTTAAAGATTTTTCTTTTTCTTGAGCAAAAAATTGGTTAAGATAAGTGCAAATGGTAGCAAAGTTTTATTAAGGGTAGGGAAAGAAATAAACACTAAAGTGCCTGTAAAAGCAGGAAAAATGTATACCCTACAGTGTGAGAGTGAGCCACTACGCTAAAGAGAACACAGTCACAGAAACTTAGTGGGTACCTCACGCAGTGCTCAGGTTCACATTAGGTCCAGGTCATCCTGAAAAGCCTAAATGACTCCATTTTAAAGAACCAGTCCCATCTTAGAATAGTTAAACCTAAGCGTCAGTTGCAGGAAAGGCTGCAGGACAGGGGTTATAGACTCCAGGCCTACGTGACCACGGCATAAGCCCTAGTTACAAGAAGTCACAATGACCAGTGAGATAAGCTGGAAAGACCACCTGAGGGGCCTAGATTCCAGGAAAAGTCACCAGGTGTGCTTGGACCACCCATCCTTGATAACATTTAACAGTATTCCCCTAGCAAAGGCCCATCAAAAAGTACAAGCTTCAGATGTTCTTTTAGGTAACCTAGAACCACGAGCTTGCAGTATAATCCATTGAGCCCAGCCAATCAGGGTTAAACACCTTGTGCTTTCCTAAAGTCCACCAATCATGCACTGCCAGAATAGCAATTTCCCCAACGTTGCTGTAACCTCCATAAAAACCCTGCCATTGGGAAGTTCTGGGCTCTCAACTCTGATCTGCTGCATTGGTGACAATTGAGAGTCCCTGCTCGAGCTTGTAATAAAGACCCTCGTGTGCTTTACATTGGACTTGGCTCCCTTGTGGTCACTGAAGGACTCAAAATTTGGGCACAGCAATCCTACGGAAGACCTACTGAGAGAAACCCACATGCAGAGGTTTGGGAACTGTTCTGCACCAAGTGTCCTGGAGTTTTGTAATTAACAAGTCACACCTACTTCCCCAGCCAGCTCCTCCAAGCTCTTATCTCAGCGAGGTGTATACAACCTGATAGTTTAAAACTTGCAATTTCATTAGATCCAACGAATTACACAACAAATCACTTAAATACACTTAGTCATTAAAGTCCACAAATAGAGCATTTCTCTCTTCTCTCAAAATAGTATAAACGTAGGTCACCTAAAAAATGGGTTTCCTCCTTCCCTTTTCCTTGCAAAAGATCCTCATTCACTCATAAATGGACTACCCTTTTGCAATCTTTCATATCAATGAACCATTACATCACTGAAGGTCAGGAATCCTCTCCTACCCACTAGAAAAACTAAGATTATAGATTCTTGATTTCCACCATCCAATCACATAAAAGATCCTGAGTCCAATTGTATCATGTATCATTTCTCTGAGCACCCACACTCCATTTTTTGAGCATCTCATATCTATCTGTAATAATACTTCTCATGTCTCTTGCTGACCCATCCTAAAATTCTGTCAAGATTCACCCAACCTGCCAAATTTATTATAAAAGGCTGGATTTAATTTATTTAATCTTTAGAGACCACAGACCCAACCTAATGACTAGTACTTGTGCTTTTTCCCACATTCTTCAACAACATACAAAAGAAACAAAGAAGGTGATATCCACTAGATACACTGGGCAACTATCCAGCACTTGAAATTTAACAATTAAATTAATTTGAATTTAATTTCCACATATGCCTAATAGCTATCATATTGGACAATGTAGGTCTTCTGTGTTTTCTGCCTTAAATTGTATTTCTTTTGGGGCATGTGGCACACTCCTATAATCCAAATGTCATTTCTGGAGAAGGGTGTATTCCATTATAATACAAAGCCACTGTTCTCCCAGGGTCTCTCAGGGACCATAAACTCTCAGCTTCAGACATGAATTAGGCAGAATTTAAAATAAAAGGTGGTATATTTGGAAAAAAATGGAAAAAAGGAAGATAGACAGCTACCCTGGGAGATTGAGTAGGGGCCTCAGAGTGAAATACCCACAAATTTTCAAACTCAGCTCCTTTTTATTTGGGAACAAGTGAAGTCTGATGATCTCTGTCTTTGATCCTAATCTGAGTACCTCCATCTACGTTCTTCTGGCCATTTCACTTATTCAGGTCCTTTTGTGTTGGATGAGGAGTATGGGGTGATCCCTGAAGAAAGGTAATTCAGAGTTAATGATTAAGTAAAAGGGACAAGTGTGTTTCATACATTAAATAAGAGTCCTTAGGTAGCTGCTTTTCATCTCCTTTGTATTTTATCAGAGGTGAATGAGGGGCTGGATACCCTGGCCTTTCACGTTCCCAGCCTATCTCTGCTTTGTTTGCCAACATTTCTTGATAAATTCTTATGTTAATTATGCTACTGGTGCCTTCCTGGGTCTGATTTCCTCTCTCCTTACCTTTGTCTTTTTAATTGCTGAGATCCTATTTTATCCTTTTTCATTCCAATGACCCTTTGTCCCCACACCAACACTTTTTGAGGCTGAGATAGGAAGACTGCAAATTCAAGCCCTACTTGGGAAATATAAGGAAAAGTTGTTTCAAAATAAAAAGTAAAATAAATAAAAAGAGATGGGGATGTAGTTCAGTGTGAAGGTTCAATCAATGTATTAACTAAACTCAGTAACTTTTCTAAAACAAAATGAAGGCAAATCTCAGATTAGACCTGATTTCTGAATAGAGGTCATCTTTTATTTATCAAAACAACATTTTCACTCCTAAATGAGTTTCATATGGACATCATGGTTTTGTAAATGTCAAAGAAAGAAGTTTCCAACCAAAGTAGGAGGTTAGGAGAGTTTTATTGGAAATAACAAGAATAGCTGCTGGGTTTCCAGAAGGTCTTGCATGGGGTGGACCCTGTCCCCGGGATCTAGAGTCACTTAATTATACATGGTCCTGGGAAGTTAAAGAAATGACCCACTAGAACATACTGTTTAAAACCAACTGTGATCTTAGAAAACACAATTTTCTCAGAAACTTAGGGAGTAACTGCACCTTTCTCTAGGAGTGACTGGGATATATTTCATGTTATAGAGGAGGTTCATTGTATTTTAAATTTTTCAAAATTAAGAGTTCAGTGGGAGACCACATTTGTTTTTAGGAAGGAGGGGCAACACTTTATATTGTCTGAAGAATTTCATTTTTGGTTTACTGTCTATTTTTATTTAATTTCCATTTAATATGGCTGATTGTCCAACTATCTCAGGCCCTTCCCCTAGCTAGTTGCCAAACTCATAATCTAATAATGCTGTTTTATTAAAAATGTCAAGTACTACTAGGAAGTCAATGGAAGAAAAACAAGAACAACTGAAATAACTTATAGACCTTCTAAGTACTCTCCAGAACTTTCCTATAAAAGGCCCAAAGGGCTGGGGATTTAGCTCAAGTGGTGGTACTGTGTCTAACCTTATAAGCACAAAGGCTAGAGTTCAATCCCCAGTACCACCAAAAAAATAAAAAATAAAAAATAAAAAAAAATAAAAAAGGAGAGAGAGAGAGAGAGAGGAAAAAAAAATGTTCCAAAAGATTCTTGACCACGTATATAAGCATTTGGATTATAGCTTCAAAGATTCCCATTGAAATGTTCTTCAAGCCAAGTGTCACAGTGCCTGCTTGTAATCTCAGGACTCCAGGACACTGAGGCAAGAGGATAAAAAGTTAAGAGTACAGCCTGGGCAACTTCGAAACTTAGACAAATTCTGACTCAAAATAAAAACTAAAAAAGGATAGGGATGCAGTTCAGCGCAAGAGCCTTGAGTTCAATACCCTGTACTGCAAATAAACAAATAAAAGTTCTTTACCCGCAGGCCATCCACAGGTCATATGGCAATAACTTTGTACCTCTCACGCTCTTTGCTCTCAGCTATACCATACAGGTAAGTTAAAAATCATATCTGTGGTAGTGTCTCCTTTAAACTTCTCTTCAGATCCACAATTTTTAAAAGTCATCTTTTCAACTGAAAATTCAGTTTGGCAGCAAATGCTAGCAATCCCAATAAGCATATACGTACTAATGTCCACTATTTCTGGATTCTTCAGGTCACCTCAGACCCTATTCTCAATGATTCTACTGAATGAAAGATTAAATCACAAAGTACCACAGCTATGATAATCACTTGTAAGAAGTCATGAGGAATAATCTTCAGGGACAGAATTTGGAATTTCCCCTGATATGTTAGATTCCAAAAGAATCTCTAAACTACATGTAAAATTTAGAAAGAGAATAAACAGAAGTTTTGAAAAGTGAGGACAAACATTAAACAATACCACGTAAGAATTCAACTTATGAACACAGCTCTAGACAATGCTCCTGTTCCAATGCAGGAAATACTTCCAGCTAGGAAACACCCCACCCCACTGGTTACCAAGAGATTGAAACACTGCCATCAACAGGGGAGAACAGATTCTGTGCAGTGAGAGAATCTTGACTTCCTAGAGAAAACTGAGTAAGCAGATGGGAAAAGGGAAAGGAGAAAAGACAAAAGTAAAGGAATGCAAAATCTTTAAAGTGAAAAAGACACTAGGAAATGTATGCACTTTGTCCAGCTCATGTTCAAGTTTAGCTCTCCAAGAGGGTTATAAGAAAATGAGGCCAAGGACATCACCAAAGGCCATTAAAAGGTGAGAATGCCTGTTCAGAAATCAATCTCCCCTCCATCTCTCCCTCTCCCTCCCTCTCTCTCTCTCTCTCTCTCTCACACACACACACACACACACACACACACACACACACACAGAACTGGCCTTGAGCTCCCAAGCTTCCTGCCTCAGCCTTCTCCAGGGTCAGCCTCCAGAGTAGCTGGGATCACGGGTATAAGCCAGGATGACTGGTTCTGGATCTTAGTCTTCACCCTGGAAACCTGGAGGGCCCCGGACTATGAGGTCTTGAGGTCTCTTCCCACCTTCTCCTCTTATAACCAGCGGATCCTGATCTTGAAGCACTGACAAGATACCCAGGAAAACCAGCCAACTGGGGATCTTTGGGAAATTAATAAGTAATGGAAGTCAATGATTTAATGACTCATTACAAAAAAAAAAGCAATAGTGTATTTCAATAAGACATCTAATGCCAGCTTGATGACAGGTTAGCCCAGTCTCCACTGTTGTACTTTTTATGTTTATTGAAATCATGATAACTGTAGACAGTCCTATAAGCAATAAAATTCACATTCTTTTAAGTGCAGTTTTCAGACTACTAACACTGAGGTATGTGAGCTTCACCATCATTGCCAGGACCACAGAGGAAATGCCCTGCTTTTTTTTTTTTTGGTTTTTTTGAGACAGGGTCTCACTTTGTGGTTCAGGCTGGCCCTGAGCTCAGCCTCAAACTCACATCACAATCCTTCTGCCTCTGCCTCCCGAGTGCTGGGATCACAGGCATGAGCCACCACGCCCGGCACTGTGGTATGTGGTGCTGGTTGCTGCTGGGTTGTGAGTCTCCACACCCAGTATTGTATGTGGTTAACGGGGATCAAACCCGGGCCCTTGCGCTTGCAAGACAGGTGCCGGAAACACTGAGCTAACTCCCCGGCCCGGAAATGCCCTGCTTTTAATACAGAAATATTACAGGCAGTCAGACAGGACTAGGTCTTCAAGAGGATCAGGACAAATGTGACACACTGCACCAGGGACCAGAGACATAATGGCTGAGAACCAGGTCTCAAGAAAAAGACAAGATGACCAGATCTACATACTTCTTCAAAGTACAAACATTGGGCCTAGTGAAGTTTAGATAGACATCAACCACTCCACTGGGTGACCAGAAATCTCTGGACCCATCACTCCCTAGGAGTATCTTTGTTCTGTCTACCCATGTGTTATTATGTTACTTATTTCCCAACTGGACCACTATTATCTGAATGACTACACTTGTAGCTTTATTGGATGCTCAGGACTGTGGCCCACTATGTACCCATGTGGGTTTCACCCTATAAAACTCCTCTCTAAAGTGAGGTTTCCTGGTTACTCACTTGGAACTCCTCCTGCCCCTCTGCAGCTTTCCGATCAATAAATAGCTTTCTACTCTTAACTTCTGTTGCTCCTGGAATTCATGCTTCGATTTTTAGAGAACAAGCTGTTGTCATACAGCTATCATACAGGTTGGGAGATATAATATTTCATATTTCATCTCCAGTATTATTTCCTATAACAATACTGAAGTAAACAAACATCCCAGCTGCCACCACTGAAGTTCCCTGTGAAGTGTCAGCCAACAGTGGAATGGAGAAAAAACAAGCCGGAGGAGAAGTGGGCAAGGAAGACTTAGCTCCTCTCCACAGAGGGCACTGAGCAGGCAGCTGAGGGGCTGCGCAAGTCCAAGTGTGACTCAAAGGCACAGTAAAGAGACAAGTGGGGGAGGACGAGAGGCAACAGCTGGAGCAGGCAAAGGACAGCAAAGGCAGAGACTGCGACTCACACAAGGAGTCTGGATTTGACACCACGAAGCAGCAGGACACTGAGTAAAGGAACAGATGTCACTGGATGGTGGCTCCTGGGGGAATCTCCTATGTTAGCATGATCTAGCTATATTGAAAAGGACTGTGGACTTCACTCAGGGTAGGAACAGAGAAGGAAGACCACGGAAGAGACTGTTGGGACATCGGGAGCGCCAAGATGGGGACACTGATGTGACCCCTTACCCATACCCAATGAGAGTCCTGGAAGCTGATTTATCTGTGCATCCGGCGCCAGTGCAGCACCACACACAGAGCCCTCGGGGAGGGCGAAAACAGAAAGACACCAGGTTTCCCAGACACACCCTGAGGGTACAAGATCTCACTGCCTGAAGAACTCCCCTCTCCCTCACAGGAAAGTGGGTGAGAGGGTGGGGAAGGCACAGGCTTCTGGGGCAAGAGGTGCTTCATTTCCCCAGCAAGGTCACAACAATGAAAAAGGTTCTATAAAGTTTCTGGGTTCTCGGTGGGGCCGCTGAGTGTGTTGGGCATTGAATTCAGGGCTTATACATACTCAGCACATGCTCTACACCCCCAGCCTTATTTCTCCATCTCTTCCAACCAGACATATCTGGGGAAAACGAGGACGGTCCCAGAAACTGATCATGTTTCTATGAGTTTAAATAAGAGGAGCAGGCAAACAGGCCTCAGGGTGTTGTAGAGGCGGGTGGGGAAAGGACAGATGTCCAGGGCAAGTCATTTCCCTTTCTCCTTTATGAGGCTGAACATACCTCCCTGGCACAGAAGAAAGATGAGCAGCAACAAAAGAGGGGCCAATGAACAAATTAGAAACCCAGAGTCCAAGGGAAAATAGGAAGGGCAGGCAAATGTCAGCTAAGTCTCTGAGTTACAACTTCCTGGAAGCTACACAACACTGGGTCTACATCCCAGCCCTTCATCACCAAGAACCGAATATGAACCTAACGTGTCTACTACATTACCATCAATCAATATGCCTATTCCTTCCAGATTATAACTTAATAACTATACTTACAGTCAGGCACTAACAATCACGAGTGGAAAATCAGACATGGAGAGTACCACTTCCCAAACTTCTGATAAAACCTACAGTAAGAAATAGATCATACATTATGAGCTAGTATGCAAAGGTATAAGACTGCGTGGTCTCTCTGTGTATATGTGTGTGCTGTGTGTGTATACATTCTCCCCCAGGCTGTAGAATGGCCCATGATTATCACCAATGACCCTTAAATCAGTGAGAATAGGCATCATCTCATGTATGTAGTACTGTACTATTGCTAGAATGAAGAACACAGTGTGGATTTGGATTTAACCAAATCTCATTACCAGTATGAATTCAATCAGCAGAAAATAAAATTATAACTAGAGTGTGCCTCAAGTGTCTGGATAATAAAGAGTTCTCTCAACTTACAAAAAAATCATGGTGAAAAACACAGCCTTAAAGTCTTTCTTTTTCAAATGAGAAACCAGGTAAAAGCTTTGCCCTGGAATAACACTAAGAGAGAAAAGCATTATAATTCACCTGAGCACATTTCCACACATCTCAGAGATAAGATTGCTAGATAACTTCTCTTCATGTAATTCAGTTACTAGTTAGGATATAGTTTAATTAAGCTAGTTAACTAATAAAATATTCCTGCCATGTGTGCACTGTTGTACAAGAAGTTACACATCATGATGTAAGAAAAACTTATAGAAACTCCTAAATCATGCCAACTTCACCTCCTCATAAAAAACTGAATACAGATTGACAACTATAATCAGGCCATCATTAGTGTATGAAACTGAATGTCATACCACTATTTGTAAATATGTACTCACAGGTCAGTGTGGGAAACAGGAGAAGGGGATGTAACTAGAACTTTTGCATTAATTATAGTCTCCTGTGAGGGGATGGCACACGGCAAAATGATTAATAATTAGGCAGAAATGAGACTTAGAGAAGCTGAGCTTGGGTCTGATCCATGCTACTCTGGGCAGCAAGACACTAGACTCCAGCCTGCCACATCTTTTATTCCCCCAAATTGGCTCCACCTTTCATTCTATATATTCTTTTTTTTTAATTAAAATCTTTATTGGTACATTACATATACACATCATGATTGCACTCAACAATGAGAATTTGTACCAATATATAACACAACTTAATTCTCATGGTTCTTTTATAGAATGGAGTATTACTCTGCCATTAAAAATGGTAAGATTGAGTCATGCATACTCAGATGGATGTACCTTGAGGATGTCCTCATAAGTGAAATAAACAGGTCACAGATGTGTAAATATCATATCTTTTCTCTGGTATGAGAAAATGAGGTTGTAAATGAGTTGTAATATGTATAGTTGATATTGTGAAGTAGAAAATATTTAAAAGGAAAAAGTGTAAGGGTAAATAACGAGGGGAAAATAAATAGGGTAATAATAAAGAAAAAAGAAAAAAAAAGAATGTGTATATAGGAGGTGGGGGGATGCAGGGCAGGGGGACAAGGGAAAAATGAGAATCAAGTCATGTCATATTCTAGTTCAAACTCTTAATGCTGAATGTGATTATCATGTGTATTCATAATGTACCAATAAAGATAATTTAAAAAAAAAACACCTTTCATTCTATATATTCTAACAGACCTAGGAGGCCAACAATAGTCCTAGGAAAGTTATGTAGATGAAGACCCCACAGGGCAGGGCAGATGTCAGCAATTGTCTTTGAGAAGTTAGGAGAAGCACAAATTGGAGGGCACCTGGCCAATTCGCAAGACCCTGTCTCAACATTTAAAAAACAAACAAATGAGGGCCGGGGAGTTAGCTCAGTGGTTCCAGCGCCTGTCTCGCAAGCGCAAGGACCCGGGTTCGATTCCCCGGTAACCACATAACAATACTGGGTGTGGAGACCCACACCCAGCAGCAACCAGTACCACATACCACAGTGC